>BGPR01011542.1:0-48207 GCA_013235015.1 Araneus ventricosus | reverse complement strand
TGATGCCGCGTTCGGTTACGTATTTGCTGGAATAATTCTTTCAATGTTCTTGCGATCATGGTTGCGATATTTTTTCATATTATATTTATGCGAAGTTTACAAATACATAGGAAAAATAACAAAATGGTGAAGAAAAATTGTGAATAGTGTCGTAATATGAAAAAAAGAGGCTAAAATCTTAATGAACTAGCTTTGTAATTCGCATCCTTAATACTTTGTGATTTTTCATTGCTACAAAAATCTATTTTTTTCGTCCGTCAGATATCAAGAACTTCATAAAAGAAAATGCGCATTTTACGAAAACTCTGGTATTAATCCCCTCTCTAGTTTAAAGTAGGTGTGAATAAAGGCGTTCATTAATGCTTAATCTAGAATTATAGAGAACGTTGTAGTTTTAAAATTTGACATTTCTTAACTAAACTAAGATATATTTCGAGTTATCAATTCATATAAGTTACAAATATATTCTGTGGAAACAACCATAATATATTTTACATAGTCCTATAAATAATTGTAGAAGTTTTTTGTCCTTGAATCAGTGGGCTGCCGTCATTTTCATTCAACAAATTTGTACATACAATTATTTTTCAATAACAATTTAATGATCAAAAAAATTCGAATCCTTTTAGTTGTTTTTACAAATTTCTTTCAACTGGTTTTACAACTTAAACGAATTACTTTAGTTACTACAATTAGGCACCCAAAGTGTTAGTACATCAGCACGCATAATAAACTAGACATCAAAATATCAGAAAAATATAGGAAACAATAAACTCATATTTAGATTAGTTAAAATCTAATTTAAAGCAGTCAATAAGGTATCAAACGCGATCAAGAATAATTAATAATTACCAACCTCTCAATTGATGTGTTGAAATGCGATTTTACTGAAGTCAATCACAAGAACCCACGTTCCGCTGCTGTATGAGTATGAAGAGAATTAAGATTGGACCTTGAACAATAGGTAATGGACGAGGGAATGCATTCCTAACAGCAGAGATTAAAAGTTTTTGTTCAAAAAACTTTTAACTAAGAAAAGTTTGCGACACTAAAGAGTGAAGTGCTTTTTCCAGTGCGGCACATAAATAATCAAGTTAATAAACCTATATCCCTGGCCGGGACCATGAAAAAAAACAAAACAGTGAAAAACATGCAATCCTTTAATATCTGTATATAAAAAACGCTAAGGCGGAATAGGCGGAAAAAGGGGGTTAATTTCTCTTTTGTTGATTGCAACGTCTGTTACTAAACAAAACCGGAAGCCTCCGCCATGTTAGGCATAACTTCATAGGAATTACTATATTCATTGTGGTGTAAAATTCTCGCAAAAAATGAGTTTAAGACGTAGAGTTCACAATATTTCTTAAAACTTGCAAATAAATTTATCAAACCTTTTCCGCAATCTAAAATTCAGTAATCTTTAAAATTACGAAATACGATATAAATAAATGACAGTTGAAATAAGAAAAACCCCTGTTTCACCTTCCAGCCATGAGTTCGTATAGTACAGTTGTCAAGGCAATGCGCTTGGAATTCAATGTTCCGGCGTTCGGTCCCTGGCAGACAAGGTTTTTTTTCCGAGTGTTTGCACTCGCCATTATTACTGTCTTCTATCACCCTAACCGATTTATTTTTAATCCTAAAAAATTAAAAACTTCCAATAAATCTTTGCACATTTTTCTTACATATTCCTAAGCACTTTTTTCCTCCATCCTCTTTGCCGCATAACTAATATTTTGGATAGTTTAAGTTTCAGATAATATTTCCCTAAAACTTATGGGAAAATAATTTTTTTACTAAATTTTATTCCTTTTTCCAAACATGGAATATTATCCGATACATTTAAAATAACTCCTAATGTAAATTCCATCTCTCCAATCTACAACTTTTCAAAAATAAGAAAAGAATAAAAACTGTTTTTAAAAACAATGTTATATTAGTGTACTAAAAAGTAATTTTTTATTTTAATTATTTTCTACATTTTAATTTTTAATTTAGAATTCATTATTATAACTATAAATTTTTTTAACAATTTCTTCTTAAATTCATAAGCAGATGGAGCCACTGGCATACAATAAGTTAATCGGTAAGCTGAAAAAAAATTCTGAAATAATTAAAATAGTGTGTCGTTAAAAAAACACGAATCTATAAATTAACAGAATGGAAAATACCTGTAAATAACATTTTATCCGTTACTACTGAACATGCAATTAACGTTTCATGTGCCCGTGCAGTACAAAGAAATAACGTTTTACTCAAACGCACAATTCCTGCCAATAACGTTCTATTCGATCGTACAGTGCCTACAAATAACGTTTTATTCGAACGCATCGTACCTGCAAAGTAGGTAGGCTAAGGTTCAGGGTAAAAAAATTTTTATTCCTTCTTGATTAAGGTGAAATCATTAAAAGGAAATCAGCTTAAGAGTTTTATTTATTAATAATATTGTCTTTTTTATGTTCATAGTGCTAAGATGTCACACCACAAACTCTTTATTAATAATATTAAATCTAATTTGTTTTTAGAATTTATTTTTAGAACCATTATATTTGTTTTAATTATGCAACTCTTATGTATTTGTTTATTTATGCACTTTCATAATTTTTTTGAAAGTTTCATTTGAAGAAAAATATCGTTTTTGAGTCTAAAAAAATTATTCTGTGCTGATCTAAGTTAAAGCATCAGAATCAAAACCAGCAAAATAAAGCTGATTCATATATATATATATATATAAAGATTTTACAATAATTGTGCAGGACATGCAGTGTCTTCACTATAGCGAGCTTTAGCGCTTTTTGTAGACCTCTAGTATGTCTATAAAAAGGTTATTTAAAATGTTTTTCTAACGATTTTTCGACAATTTTCCTTAAAAAATGTTCTGAGATTTAATCTCACTTCATTCACTTTGTTTAAAACCATCTTAATGATCTTGATGGTTTTAACCAAATTGAAAAGAAATTTGCTGCAATCTGGGTTTTAAATAAAGTTGGGCATTAACTGTTTAATTTTAATTCTATAAAATTCAATCACAATATTTTATAATTAAACCTTTTTGCAGTTTATATATTATTCGAATGTTTGCTTCAATAGTTAAAATTTTCTTTTACAGGTTTTATATTCCTTTGGTCCTCTTGTTCTTCTTCTATCTGCCAAGCATGATATCCGTCTGGTGTTGGAGCGAGACTGTTTGGAATTCGTTTTCTATCACTGTCATACCAAGATATTGCGTAAGTCTGAACAGCACGTAGCTTGTGAATAGCTCTGCACACACATATGGCGACCAACCTTCCGACAAGTGCTTAGAAGCCAGAGAAAATCCTGTTGTGGCCCTGTTAACGGGTGACGAAGGCTGGCACAACTACCATCACGTCTTCCCCTGGGACTACGTCACCATTGAACTGGGCTACACCTTAAACCTGACCAAAGTGTTCATCGATGTCATGGCAATGATCGCACTAGCGTATGACCTGAAGGCTGCTAATCCAAATGCAATAAAAATTAAGCAAAATTTTGGCACTTATCCGTTATAACTTCCGAAAATATTACAGAACAAAAATTATTTTTATATTATCTGAAAGTGCAAAAAATTACCATTACATTGATATAAATTAAGTTGCCGTGCAATGTTTCCTCGAAATTTAATGAATTTTTAAAAATATTTTTTGGCATAATTTACAATACTTTTCATTGTTGTAATGCAAACCAAACCGCTTTAATTGCTTAAACAAATATTTAAATGTATATTTCTCTTTCATTGTTGTAATATGAGTTAATATCCTAATACATTTTGCTTTCATATTTTATTTCATGATAATTTTTATGAAATCTGCAAATCAAGCTCTCCGAGATATTGCTTTGCTTACATTAAGGAATATATTCTGCTGGCTGTTATGTTTTATGTTATCTTAAGGCTGCTATGTTTTCATTCTTTTCTCAGCAAGTTTTAATCCAGCTAACGGCCATAAAATTTTCTATGTCATTTTATTGTTGAAATCAAATGCATATTTCACAATAGGAATAAGAAAGTGCAGATAATTCCAACTATATGGAATTAGAGGTTACATGACATAGTCAGTTATTTGGCTGCATTAGGAATATTTATGTCGACAATGAACAGAAGAGGTCCTATGTCACATATAGAACATGGGTTAAATATCTACCACAATATGAAGTTTAAAATTACATCGTTAAGGAAACCATGAATATAAAATGATGCAAGATTTAATTGAAATCATATTCTGGTCGCCGAAAGCGGCTACTGTTAAATTAAATGATGATGGAGAAAAAATATAAAATTGCAATATTGCATTTGAAATTTTTCTGAGGGTGCATTAAAAGTTTACTGAAACTTAATTAGTAAAAATGATAAACCAAATTAGTTAATATAATTTGAACCCTTACGAAACCATGCTTCCATGCTGCTAATTTCAAACTTAGTAAGGAAATTTCGAAGGAAGAAAATTCTTCATGACTCTTTGATTTGCGCAGATTTCATATTAAGTTATGTGCAGATATGAAAGTATAGATCTAACATAGATTTTTTTAAAAGTAACTAATAATTCTATAAAAGTATACCCTCGTGTCAAAAAATAATGTAAGATGTGTTCTTTGTCGCAGGCTTTACAGAATCAACCACTTTTTCAAAATTTGAATTATCTACAGAAGTCTCTAATTTTAACAGTATTATCAAAATTCCAATTAATTGTCTCGCCATTACCAAAATAACTCGAATATTTTAACGGTTCTAAATTTATCATTGACTCTCTAAACATTGAAACCATTAAAATAGACACCATCTTGAAACGAAAAGAATCCTTCCACATACGTCGTTTTTAATGACTTCAAGGAACCTTCATGCAAAATTCGAAGAGAATTGAAAAACGCGTTTGGTCATAACTGCAAAACAAACAAATTTGCCGAAAACAGAAGGAATGCCGAACGGTCGAATTGAAAAAGTCCTCGTTTCATTCGATCAATTAAAATTCTTTTCTTCATTGTCAATAGATTTCTAGCATTTTCAAAATTAGTTAACGAGTCAGTCTGTTGAAATTAATAATAAAATAAGAAATGCCATACAACGGAGATTTCATTACATAGCTGATGATTTGGTGATATGAAAAAATAAACATATGTTCAATATCTTACTTACAACTCAACGAGCAATTCGGTTCTTTGAATTAAATTAATACACGCGCTGATGGTGAGTGAAAATTGTTTAATTTCGTAAATCTATATTCAAACACTTTCAGGAATTAAAAATAATTATTTTATTAAATCATGTAAGATTAAAGTTAGAATTTAGACATGACAACATGAAACTTTTTGTTTAAAAACAAAAAGCAAATATAATAATTTTTTAATTAATGATATAACATATAAATTCTTAGAAAATTATTAAAGAAAGGATAATTGTATGGAAATGATTTTCTAAATTTTTAAAATCCAAAATTTAATAAAATTAAAGGGTATTTTAATTTTTTCTAATAGATAGCAAACGGAACGATTTAATGATGCAGCTTCTATGATCGGGGACTCGAATCCCTCCTGAGTCTATTGTCACCACCGAAGTTCCATACGCAAATCGCACAAGTAAGTTCCATTCAATTAAAATTGTTTTTTAAATAATAATTAATTTAAAATTATGAAGATTATTCGATCAATACTAATAATAAGGGAGAATGCGTGTGTTATCCATCTACAAGGCAGACGGCTAGACAGATATGTTTTGGAGTGTGGGAACATGCACCTCGGAGCAATTTTTTCGCAAGTTTAATTACAACTTTAACTAACTAAAAATTAAGCGAAATTGATGATTTTCCTTAAAAACGTTAAAAAATATCATATCAGAAAATTGACTTTTACTCTATTTAAAAATATAAAACATTATCTTTGCAATTATATCAACTGAGTTGCCGTGCAATTTTTCCTCTAATTTTCAAAGATTTTTAAAAATATCTTTAGACATAATTTGCAACAATATTTTTCATTGTTGCAATGCAACTAAAACCGCTTTCATTCTTGAAACAAATATTTAATTGAGTGCTTCTCTTCCTTTGTTCAAAGCAGATATAATATCCTAATACATCTTTCCTACTTTATTTCATCAACTTTTTGTGGAATCTTTAAACCATGCAATCTGAGATATTACGTATATTGAGAAATATATCCAGTAAGCTGAATGATTTTGTTTGCTATGTTTTCATTCTTTTTATCAGCATGTATTACCTACATGCCGCTAGATATAAAATGTGCCCTGCCATTTTAATGTTGTAATCAAATATATGCTTGGAAGAGGAATAAGAAAGTGAAGATGGCGCCGACAATGTGCAATTAGATGTTGCATGTCATGGACAGTTACTAGATACCATGAGGGGCATGCAGACAACATTACATTACATTACACCACCTGCATCCCCGTGTTTAGAGCCATTTGGCTCATTTCCGGTTTGGATGGATGGAGGTGAATTTTATTTTTTAAGAAGGGACAAAAACAAGTAACAGGTACAAGAACAAATGAAAATGAGAAAGAAACATACACTGGACAGAACAACATAGAAAACAATACAAAAAGAAAAAAATACGTAAAGGGGAAAAATCATAAGTAGCCGGAAGTGTGTGTCAGTCCTGGTGGATGAGTGCTCAATTATTATCCTCTACAATGAGATTGTTCTCATCACATATGAAACGCATTAGGAGTCGAAGTCGGGTTCTTGAGAAGTTGTTCGTGAGAATGTTTTTCAACCACTGTAATTTGAGTGACATAGTTGGAGTTTGGAAATGCCAGGAGAGGGTAAACGGACATTTTGTGGCATAGTGAATTGGATCTCCTTTTCCTCCGCACGAGCAGTTGTCATGCGTTCGAATATTGAAGCGAAGAAGATATGAGGGGAAAGGCCCGTGTCCTGTAACGAACATTATCTCTTCTCTATTCCCTTCTACTGGCTTGTTTGAGACCCTAGGCATTATATCGTCTGTTCTGCGGCCTGTTTCTCCGTTATCCCAGTTGTCTTGTCAGATGCTTAAAGCAGCTGACTTAATCTCGGCTTTCAGGTGGGAAAGTGGCTTAGGTAGAAGGAAAGGGTCGCCTTTTGTGATGGCTTCTTTGGCTAATTGGTCTGCGCATTCGTTGCCTAAATAACCGACGTGGGCTTTAAGCCATCTCACGTGAATGTGTTTATGGGAGAGCAAAAGGGTTTGGATTCCTCGAACTATACTATGGTGGGATTTAGGATTAAGTATGGCCATCAAACTTGACAAACTGTCTGTCCAAATTTTGATTGGTCTATGAAGGGAAGAAGCTGCTTCAATTGCCATTCTAATTGCGAGGATTTCAGCTTGGAAAACCGAATTGCTGCGATCAAGTTTACCTTGCCATGAGGCAATTATTCCATAGTTTTCTAGAATGAAATATGCTCTTCCAGTACCTTCGTCCGCATGTAGACAACAGACAGAACACGTACAAAGCTACTGAAAGAACACAGGTTAAATATCTTCAATAATTTGAAGTTTAAACTTAAATTGTTAAGGGTGACATACGACCTTTAAATCTCAAAACTTTTCGATTTTCTTAAAAAAATATATATTATTCACCAGTCTTTTCTGAACAATTTAAAAGAATTCGCTTTAAAAAAATACCATAATTATGAAAGTTATGAAGGAAAATAAATCAGCTGTTTAATGTAAACATTGAATGTGTCACGCCCCCTTTTTTAAATGTAGTCTTTTGACAGAATGCT
Source organism: Araneus ventricosus (assembly GCA_013235015.1). Classification (NCBI taxonomy): domain Eukaryota; kingdom Metazoa; phylum Arthropoda; class Arachnida; order Araneae; family Araneidae; genus Araneus; species Araneus ventricosus. The sequence goes on along the minus strand of BGPR01011542.1, from coordinate 40,471 downwards.
GCAAACGAGCTACAAGATTTAATCGTCTTAAATATTTTATTTTTCCCTAACGAAAGAGAAGGACACTTGCTACTCAACTCTTGACAGTTTTCCGACGACTTTTAAATACGTTTGTTTTCTTTCGATAACGTTTCAAATCGTTTCATACGAATCTTCAGTTTTCACCACAACATACATAGTTGTGCCTTTGTGATTTACTCTTTTTAGTATATGCTTTGCTTCCGATTTTTATTCTTTTACATACCTCTAAAGGATTTTAAAAATAATTACTTTAAATTAAAAAGATTATGGCCAGCGACAAAAAAAAGCGAATCAACGTTCGAAAAAGAGAAGGATGGAAAATGTTTGGGTAATTGCTTCACCTTACCCTAGGAATAAATTATTTGTGTTTACAAATCTTGAACTGTCATAAAAGACAGAACCTGTCCGAAAAAATAATAAGAGAAAAAATATAGTTTAAAATTCTCATCTGTGCCTTTTAGCAGCACATTTGAGGGAAATATTATTTTCGATGAAGAACCTTTGTTTTGTTTTAATGCCTAGAAAAAATATGATGTTGCAAAATTTGTTCTGAAAGGACAAGTATGAGTTATAAGAGAGTGGGTGGACTTTCTTCTATAGTTCCAATCACTTGCAGTTCCTATAAATAGTATGTTTAAACACGAAACTCTTAAGTTGTTAGGCCAAAAGAAAAACATTGAAGAAATAAATGCCTATCTGTCGAAAGAGCGCAAAGGTTGTAGTTTGTGGAAAGTTCTGCGTCTTGGTAGTGAATTTAAGAAATGGCATAACAATTGCTAGTTAAGCATTTTTGTGAAAGAGAGCTGCTGATTTGTTTCAATACTAAACTAGTTTGCCTCCAGCTATTATGAGGCAGATGGATTTTAAACATTTGGTAAGTTAATATTTTAACATTTTTAAACCAAAATTGCTTTTAATAATATACTATAATTTATAAATAAGTGTTTTTCGAAAATGTTTTTCTCATCGGGAATAATTTTCCATTGTGAATACAAAAAATTTTCTGATTGCATATGGGAAAAGTTTTAATGAAATATATACTATAGCATTATATGTAAACTCAACACTTTTAAACATGCTGGAATATAAAACATTTTAAGTTACAGTAAAAATATCTTTAAAGCTCTATATCTCAAAATGAGTTTATTTGATATAAAAGGGCTATTTGTGTTTATTTGATATAACGCGCATGATATCTCAAAAACTGTTGAATATTTTTGCATAAACTTTTTAGTGAATGTATATTATTCTAAGTTCTACAAATGGAACCTCAATTTTTTAGCATTTTCTCTCTACAGAATTTTTGTGTGGGGGTAGAACAGTTAAAATTTTAACAAATTTTATCAATTTATTTTAAATTGGTATAAAAAATAGAAATATAATTTAATTGTAAATAAATTGTGGTTCAATTCCTTAAACAGACTGTTTTCATTACTTAGATAGCCAAAATATTGTGTTTGAACCAATATTTTATACGTAATCATGCGCGCAGAATGACTATCTCATTTTTTCACCAAAAATTATACCCATATTTATAAATCCCTCAAATAAATACATATCAATATTAAGATTTAAAAATGTGTATACAATAACAGAAAAAAAGATATTTTTCTTGTAAAAAAAGTTTGTGAAATGTTTTGTTTTAGAGATATAATGTGGCAACAGCTCCGTTCCTGCTTGCGCCTTGTAACTCGCTCATGTGCATTAGAGAGTCGAGTGGTATAAAGCTGCGAGCATCTTCTGGCAACTCTCTCTAGCATATATGCTCCGTGTCGACATGTTAACTTATTATAATTTACCTTAATCTTATTGTAATGTTGTTAAGTTTATTAAAGTTACAATTTGTTATTAATATGTGTTAGTTTCTTCAGCGTGCTTGATGCTTCTTCATTCCTGTGTAAGCCAGTGAACACAGCATACTTGTTTATAGTAGCCTTGCATTTTAAAATTACCTGCTGATTAGGATGTAATAGTTAATTCCTTCATCGATGTAGCTAGAATTAAAGTAAAGTAAGCTACAAGTAGAGTTAAGCATATTGACGCAAAGTTTAGCATATTTAGTTATATATCGGATGTTATTTATGTTGTTCGCAAGTTCCTATGTGCACTTTCACTAAACAGCAAAACGGAAAATAATCAAATGTGTCCTACAGAAGCTATTCATATAATTTGGCTTCAAAGTTAAGACTGAAAAACATGAAGCTTAAAATTTCTTTTTTTCATGGAATTTGGATATAAACTAATATCATAGAAATAATGTTTGACTATAACTTTTAAAGGGTATTGTTCTATTATCAATTCATTTAATGTTTCATTCGGTTTTTCTTTCTTTAACATTTACTTGGTTTATAGAAGTCATTCTTTTAAAAATGAAAATTGATTTTTTCAAAAATATCGATTTATTTTGTACAGTAACTCGTTTAATCTTTTCTTTGGGGAGTTTTAATTAAATATATCTAATCTTCTATTAAACATATCTATTAATTATTATAAACAGCGTGCCAATATTTTATTTCATCAACTTAACTAAATAAGGGGGTGGAGGCAACCTGCTGTCCTTGAAGCTATCTAACTTAAAAATTCAAGAACCATAAAAATTGCTTTTACAAAATTTAAATTCTAATAGAAGCGTTCGCAGGAAGCTTACTAATCTCATAATTTCTTTTTTTAGCTTATCTCCAGTTATTAGTTTCGATTTTTATGTACACTCGATATCACTGCCGTGAAGAAAAATAAACGAGCAAAATTAGCAATATTTTTCTATGCTTCGATTTTCTTTTCAAAATTTCACTATTAACTTTGTCAAGGGCAAGGCCATGCGTGTTCTGCTAATTCGAAGTACTAAAGCAAATAAAATTATTTGGAAAGCTAAATTTTATGATCATGAGACATAAGTTAATTAAAGGTAAATCGGGAATCTTATGCCTCAAAAACTTATTTAATTATTTGGGTGATAACATAATTTTAACTATTTCAGAATAATCATGCAAAAAATGTCTTCTCCTGCTGGCCACTTCTAACATGTATTTCCTATAAGAATAAAAATAACGTTTAATTTAGAGTTAAAAATTTTAACAACTTCTCATGAAATTTCTTATCCTTTTATAAATGGCGCCTGTAGTGAGGCTCTTACACTTTCACAAATAAAGAAGTATTTCTATTCTGATAAAAAAGTACTTTTATTGAAACTCACCAGGGCCTTTCGAACCACATCCACACAAAAGCTGAGTGTTTTGATTGCAGTCACCCTTATATTCGGTAGTCAAGGCAGAATATTATTATTTCAGACCTGGGCCTGTCTGTCGGCGGAGCTCGGTGGATTTCTGAACTTTAAAAATATTGATAAATGTATCAAATGCTCAGATATCCCTATACATAACAGGACTATTAGTGGTATAATAGTCTGAAGTTTATTTTATATATAACATATATTTTATATACGGCAAATATAAAACAAACTTTTGATTATTAAACCGCAGATTTTGGATAATCAATATGAGACGTGCAAGGATCGGTCCAGGACAGGAGACAATGCTGAATTCTCCGTGTGGCTCTTGATAATGAACCATTAATATTTATAAACATAAATAATGAACTTTTAAAGATTTATAAGTATAAATGGAATAAAAACAGTAGTTCTTTTCAGGTCGCAATTGATTTTGCGGTCTTCTGAGCGCTGGATAACGATACAAAAATGAATATACATATGGATAGACATTCTTTCATAGAGGCTCTGATGAGCATCAAAGCGTGGTCTGCCTTTGTAAATAAAGTGAAGATAAATTTTTATTTGGCTAGTGGGTCGCGGGGTCTCATATGAGTCGAATCTGATGTCGGCGATCCGGGAAATGAGCTCGCCAACCAAAAAGGTGAAAGGGTAATTGTGAAGGGAGAATTAATGTTAATCCCAGCCCCATACTCTTGCTATAAATATAATATTAATTAATTATTGATAAAATATTGGCAGTAAAAGTGGGAAGATTATGAATCAGAATCTGTTAGGAGGGGCAGAGAATATTCTGAGCAGGTAAAAAAAATAATTTAATAATCAACATTTGATTTTCTCTTTATCAGTACACGTACCATTTACATATTAACTTAATAGATTTAAAAAAATTGAACTTGCCAATATTCCCTGTGGTTTGGTCGGTGATGCGAATCACCATGTTTTCAATGTCCGTCCACGAAAGAATATCATCTTAACGAGCCAGTTGAAAATATCCGATGATATTGGTTAAAAAATTTGAAGAACAACAGTTAGAATCTCTTGAAACTTGAAAAGAGTTTAAGATATTACGAGGACGTGCAACCAACTGACCCAGGAGTAATTTTAGTCGGAGATTCTGTTTTTATATTCACTTTACTGAGATTTAAGTTGATGTGGTTTTGCGGAGATTTTGTTTGTAGGAAATTGGTCTTTTAATCATGTGGGTCAGTATTAATCTCATGATGACTGCGGCGCGGCAATTTTTTTATAATGAAGCTGGATTTTGATGGGAATTTTAATAGGTAGGTCAGGTGCAACAATGTTTTGGATGATGGATTGCCTGAAAACCTATAATAGGTCTGTGGTAACTGACTCCAAGCCAGCTAATCTCGCTGATGATGATGACAAAAATCTTGTAAATAAATTTTGATTTTATAAAAATTAACAACGTGTTCTAAAAATTCCTTAATTCAGATTTGTAATTAAAATGTTCTAGTTTGCTGTATTCCAATGTCGTCTGTATTTTAATATTCTTTGGTGAAAGATAAAAACCTTATAATTATTTGCTTTTCTTAATTATCTCAAGATGAAAAATATTAATTGAACATCTCCATCGCACCACAAAGAAATTGGTGACTCAGGACTACAAAAGGATTGCTGATTTTGTACGAAGAAAGCTTCGGAGCTTCAGCCCGAAAATGTATTCATGCAATTGTCATGTAGAAACGCCAGGAGAGAAAGATATTTCGGAACACTACAGGTGATGTTGCCAGACGGCCAAAGCAATCGCCAAGTCGATAGAATTATTGTAGCCGATCATAATACAAAAATTTAATTTCTTGTTGACATTGGTGCCGACGTTATCGTTATTCCACGATTAAAGAAGAAGAATGATGCTAATCACAAGCTTACCTTATATGCTGCTAACGGCACAGAGATTCGCACGTTTGGTACAAAATTATTTGGATTTTAACTTCAGTAGAAGATTTCAATGAAAATTCATCATTGCTGATGTTAAGCAAGCAATAATTGGAGTCAGGATTTTTTGACGAATTTTGACTTGTTAGTTGATGTTAAAAATAATCATTTAGTCGATGCAAAAACTAAACTTTCATCTTTCAGATTTCGAGTGAAAAACTGTGATGTAACATTTAACTTATCTTTTCTCTCTGAACCATTATCGAAATTTACGAAGATATTATCAGAATTCCCGTCCGTCACAAACCCATCATTGTTCATTGTTGAGTAAGCAGTCTAAAAGTACTGTTGTTTTTCATCATATTGAAACTACAGGTCAACCTGTTTATTCTAAAGCTGGGCGGTTAAGACCTGAACTTTTGTCCATGGTCTAATCCCTTGCACATGGTTAAAAAAGATAATGGTGACTAGAGGCCAGGCGGTGATTACCGTCATTTGAATGCGGTGACAGTACCCAATAGATATCCTGTCCCCTATATTCAGGGTTGAACACCACTTTTAGAGGGCAAAACAATCTTTTCTACGCTTGATTTTTCCAGGGCTTATCACCAAATACCTGTTTTTCCAGATGATATTCCAAAAACTGCGATAACTACTCCTTTTGGTTTGCTTGAGTATGTTTACGTGCCTTTTGGATTACGGAATGCTGGAAAAAATTTTCAACGATTCATTAATCAGGTATCATCTGGTTTGAATTCCTGCGTTCCTTATTTCGACGATATCTTAATTGCTTCAAATAACAAAGAAGAACATAAATATCATCTCAGAATTGTATGCTATAGACTAATGGAACACGGCCTAAACTTAAATGCTTCTAAATGTATTTTAGGTCAAATCTCAGTAACTTTTCAAGGTTGTTTATTTACACTTGAAGGAGTCAAAGCTCTTCCGTCCAAAGTTAAACAAATTCTTGGTATGTCTAAACCCAAAACTTTATCTGAATTCAGGCGTTTTGCGGCTATGTTGAATTTCTATCGGCGCTTTATTCCAAATGTTTCTAAAATACAAACAGTACTGAACGATTTTCTGAAAAATTCTAAGAAAAATGACAAACGTTTAATAGCTTGGAATGAAGAATAGTCAAATGTTTTCGAAAAATATAAACTTGATCTCGCCGATTCTGCTACTTTAACATATTTTCCAAAAAATCTCCCTATTTCAATAACTGTTGAAGCTTCAGATGTTTCTTTAGAAGCCTCAGTTATTTGTACTGAAAATGGTTCACGGCTAATTGCTTTTTTCTCCAGGAAACCAACTTTGACAAAAAAAATATAGAACGTATGATAGAGTTGATAGCAATTTACGCAGCAATTAAACACTTCAGATCATCAGTTGATGGACGGCCATTTGTAATTTTTACTGACCATCCACCTTTGATCTACACTTTCAATATGAAGTCTGATCCATGGGCCACACGGCAGTTGAGGCAAATCGACTTTATTTCACAATTCAATTCTGATGTAAGACATGTATCTGGTGCTGATAACGTAGTTCCGATGCTCTTTCAAAAATCAATGAGATCATGTTGTCAACTTTGAAGAGAAGGCAAAATCACAACAGTTCGACGAGGAATTAAAAAAATGTGCTATCAGATCCGAAAACGTCACTTCAGTTGCGACGACTCATCATCTTACCAAATGTGGAACTTTATTGCGATGTGTCAAATGACAAGGTTCGACTATATGTTCCTGTCAACTTTCGTAGAATAGTTTTTGATAGTTTGCAGAGCCTTTCCCATCCAGGTATACGCTCAAAACAAATACTTATCAAGGAGAGGTTCTTATGGCCTTCCATTAATAAAGATATGACACTCTGGACACGTTCTTGTATCAGCTGTCAAAAATAAAAAATTCACAGGCATGCTAATAGCCTTCTGCAAAGCTTAAATTATCTAATCTTCGTTTCGACCATATACATGTTGATCTGGTAGGTGAATTACCACCTTCAAATGGTTTCCGATACTTGCTCACTTGTATTGATAGATACACTTGTTGGTCAGAAACTATTCTTGTCGAAAATATGACAGCTGAGACAGTTGCGAAATGCCTCGAACTCACTGAATCTCTCGATTCGGTGATCCTTCGGTTATTACAAGTGATCAAGGTCGACAATTCATATCAAGAGTATTCGCCACCTTATCTTCGATGTTTGGTATCACCAAGATCCGTACCACGCCTTATCTTGTTATGACACATGATATGGTAGAGCGGATGCATAGAACATTGAAACAAGCTCTAATGTGTCATAATAACATATGCTGGACGGACACTCTTCCTATCTCTTTACTTGGAATGAGAACAGCCGTGAGGGAGGACATCCAAGATTCGTGCTAAGAAATGGTTTATGGAACATCATTACGCATTCCTGGCCAGTTTTTCGATCCCTCATTTAAACCTATTCTGAATCTACTTTTCTGGAACATCTTCGAAGTACGATGGAGAAACTGACTCCAGTACAAGCATCAGCCCATTAAAATTGAGCAGGTTTCGTCCATCCTGCATTAAATGAATGCTCACACGTATTTGTGCGAAAGGATTGCGTGACAACACCATTATCTCCACCCTATGATGGACCTTAAAAAGTCTCTTCGAGTCATGGTAAAACCTTTACCTTACTAATCGCTTCCAGACAAGTCACAATCAGCATTAACCGTTTAAACCCAGCATTCTTGGTGACTGGCTCCAAGCCAGCTAATCCCGCTGATGATGATGACAAACGTCTTGTAAATAAATTCTGATCTTATAATAATTAAAAACCTATTTTTTTCACTGCACATGCGTTGTCGCATTGCAGTTTTTCTCTTCCTTGCAGCAGGGCCCCATCAATCGAAAGATCTGCCTCGACTCATCTCTTCCTCTAAATCAATCAACTCCTCCAGTACTTTCTTACATAAACTTGTATTCTTAAAAAAATAATGGAATAACAATCATATGTTCACATTTACGGTTTGCAATAAATTCAATTCACATATTAACATTTTATGAACAACAAATTAACAAAATTCTTGAAATTCCGGGAACCCCATCCAGTCACAAAAGGATTTGTTTAAGTCCAACATGAGTTTTTTTTCTTCTGTATCCCCTCAAAGTTAATTTCTCCAACCGGTGCTCCGCAAATACAAATATCTTTGTCAAAAACCTTTTCACATGCACATCGAACACTCCGTGACCAGTAAAAATTTCATTTAGATCGAAATCTCCTTTCAAACGCTTTAAGTCTACATTAGGAAAGTATTCTTTAGTTGTCTTTCCCTTACTTGAATTGTCCCCTCTTGCTTGACACTTTTTTACCGATTCATTTTTAAATCCATATTTAATTTTAGATTTCTGTTTATAACATTTCAAGTCGATTGTATCCTTTTACGTAGCCTTTTCAGCCAGTTTACATGCTCTTTCGTATCCTAACTCTCCTCTATGGGCTCTTATCCATTTTAGCTTAATGTTTCCATTATATTCATAAATTTTCTTTTTAATACACAATAAAATTTTTCGTTTATCCTCTAGCGATTGATGGATCATTAAAACTGATATATAGTCTGAAACTATATTCGCATTATGTATCTCATTATTAATAACATAATTAAATACAGCTTCTAATGCCATGTCTACTGCTATGGAAACCGAGCTATGGTCAGAAAGTCTAAAAGTTCTGAAATCTCTCTCAATTCCAGTTTCAGTATACACAAATGCTCTACTGACTCCATCATCCAATTTAGATTCATCCGTAAAAATATCTTTTAAACCTATGTCTTAGAAAAGCTCCCAACTTACTCTAATTGTCTACCAGTCTGGAACATTCAATTCATATTCAAAATTTATCTCATTGTCCACAACCTCACAACTACACGCATCTGTTATTTTCAAAAACAAATTGACTTGGAACTCAGCTTTAAGATCTAAAGGCAATCAACCACTCAAAACCTGTAAAGGTTCATGTGGAAAATGTTTAGTATCATAAATGGTGCTCCTGTTGTGAATGATGACGTCGGTCTTATTTAAACCCTTTTCGGTCCACAAAGGGTTATTATACAGAGTGTGTTCTTACCTGTTTAGAACGATTTTGTTTCGCTGTATTGAAAATTGTTTGTTTGAAAAAATTTATTTTCGCAACAATTCCATTTTTGAAGCTATAATTTATCAATTTCCAACATAAAATTTTTGATTACATGCAAAATGACGCTTTTAAAGAAGCGATGGATGGAAGGCTACGTTTTTTATTCTTTCCAAACAGAGTCAATCTTATTCAGTTACTTGAAGACGCTTTGAATACCATAGCGTTTTTATATCTAAAGCCACGACAGGTAATGTTAATAAGAAAGGGAAAAAGTCATCCAAGTTTGGTTTCAAGTGGGAAAATTGTTCCAAATACGTATCCGAGGATAAAACGCAGTTCTTCGAATTTTGCAAAGGTGAGATCTTGAATGTTAAAAGAAAATCGTCCAAGTCAAACATTTGTTGCAAAATCATTAAAATGCTCAGTATCAACAGTAAATAAAAATATTAACACTTCTTTGAATCCCAAAAACGCAATATATATATATATATATATATATATATATATATATATATACAATTTTCATCGTCATTCTCCACGTCATATCGCTGAGCACAGAACACACAGCAGAATTCTCTTTGAAAAGCATTCATCCGTACAAAAATGGAAAAAATGTCGCAACAATAAATGAAGATTGAGTCTATTTAAATGACTGTAAGAAAAAAATTAATTTTATTGTCATCAAAGAGGAGAAAAAATCTTAAAACATGGTTCAAAGAATCTAAAGAAAGGTTTCCTAAGGAAATTATGATAGTTGCTGACATTTCATATAATGGAAAAATGAAAGTAAAAAGAGTGTATATAATTGTTAAGATCAACTCCACATACTATCAGGAGCATATTTTATCTACAATCTCCCAATATCAAATAACATCTCTTTACTTAGAATGCCATCAGTTAGAAGAACTGCACTAAAATAAAGCAAGCAGCCGCACTTCACAATCCACTGTTAATTTCCTGGAAAAAATAGAACAAGAAGTGGGTATTAAGATTATAACCTTCACTTACATTCTTGGTAAATAATTCTGTACCAGCCATGAGTTTTGAGATTTTGGACTTTTAAAAACCGCATTATCCAAACGTCAACCTACAATCTTTTCTAGACTTTGGAAAGCTGTTCAAGAGAAATGGGCAAAATGCTTCTTCCGATACCACAAAAATCATTATTATCATGGAAGTTGCGATGCAGAAAGATAGCTAAGAACACTGATATCAAACGAAACATTTCAAACTCAAAAAAATATGCAAAATACTTCATAAAATACCATAAAAATTATTCTAAAAATGTACGAACACCCTCTGTAGGTGGATGTTTCACAGCACTCGCCAGTTATTGAGCCTTTGAAATTGAGATGCATACTTAGTCGGCATCAGGGCCGAACGAATGCTTATTGAATGAATAAAGACATGTTTGCTTTTATCGAAGGTTCTAGCGTCCCCTTTGGAATAATATCTGTCCTCACATTCCACGACACCTCATTGGACACAGTTTTATATGTCCTAGTTATGGAGAGAAAAGGCATCTTTGAATCTGAAGTAATTTATTTTTCATTTTTACTGTATCATTATACCATATTTCCTCTGCATATAAAATTAATTTTTAGATAGATTTCTTTGATCATTAGAGGTTTAAGTCTCCACGTCGCACTAACCTTCAAAGTTTTTCATAGAACCTAATTACATTTTCTTGAAAAATATTCGAGTGTGAAATGAAACTTAAGTTTGGGTCAAAGTAAATTCTCAAGTATTCAATTCTTACCTGTACCTTATTCTCGTTTAATTGAGAAAAATCCCAGGAAAATTAAATGCAAAATTAGATAAACGAAGCAGAAGACTTCGCTAAAACTACAAAATAATCAGCGAAAGCTTGAACTAATTTATTTTCGCACAAGTTATGCACTTTTAACGCTTCACTCTTTATCATCAACCATAGAATAGGACCCCAATTTGACCCTTCTGGGACCCCTATATAATATTTCCAACACGTACCGTCCGATAAAATAAAAGTTCTTTCACTTAAAAAACTTCTAAAAGTCCAAAGTAATTTTTTTGGTACTTGATTTTCTTTTAAAATATTCATTATAATTTTCCAACATATAGAATTGAAAGCATTCTTTACATCCAAGAAGATCATACAGGTTACGCAATTTTCAGGTGTAAACGCAATCTTGATATAGTCGATCATGTTCTTTAACGCCGTGGTGATGATAAAATGCTTAGTTTGAGAAGGAAACGAAATATTAGGTAAATTAAACTAATAAAAACTGTGTTTGTTTGGCACCTCATTCCGATGCCTAAGGGCACACACTGCTAGAAAAATGCTTTGTTTTACTCAATCAATAAATTTCAGAATTGTTGGAATTCTTTGTTTTAATATTCTCAGAGGTTTTATAGATCCTAAGAGATTTACTTTTAAATTTTAAATGGTGTAATTGTTATCTAGTTCGTTTAGTGTTTCTATTTTTATGTGTATTCTTTGTTCATTTTATGTGTAGATTTTAATGGCGCCCTTTATTGTACATATTGTTTTACATACTCATACGGTTATATGCTGTAATTGTTAGTTTCCCAGTGACTCTATTTGTAAATTTGAGTTAGCCATTGTAGGCATTTATTGTTTTTGATAACCTACTATTCCTCCCGGGTGATCTTCTGTAATCGTTGTTAATGAGAAAGAATTGTTCTCAAAAAATACTATGCAATTTATCCCCAACTATGTTACTGAGTGTAGAATATAAAAACTTTCTATGAAACATTAAAAAATATGGGGACCTTGGGGATCCCGTGACCTTGCCATACTGATTTTGAAGCGCTTGCTTTCCCCGCTGGCCCATACCGACCCTTACAAACTTTCGTGTCGGCGGGGTCGGCTTCAGTTCTCCATTCGCCATCCTTATCTCTACTAATAATAAAGGAGAATGTGTGTGTGTGTCTGTGTGTTGGCGCTCAACAGGGCAGACCGCTGCATTTAGAGCTACGAAATTTGGCTCGAACATTCTTTGGAGGGTGGGAATGTGCACCTCGGAGCTCTTTTTCTGAACATTTTAATTAGAATTAAAATTAATTAAAAATTAAGCGAAATTTTGGCGTTTTCCCTTAATAACTTTTGAAAATATTACAGCACGAAAAATCATTTTACAAAAAGCTCAAACAATTATCTTTTCAACGATTTCAATTAAGTTGGCGTTGTGACGTCTCCCCTACCTCTTTCCCACGACAGAGAGACCACACAGCGAAGTCCTCGGAGCAACGCAAGAGAAGAGAGTGGGTAATAAAACTGTCCGGCCTTACGCAAGCCTAGAGGAGTCCAGGGGTGCGCTAAGATTCGAGTAGGCCACCTGCGTGCAGCCGACAAAGACCTGCTGTCAAAAGTTCACCACTTCCAATCAACACCATGGTGGAAGGCACACGACTGCGGTTGGGTGGTTTGTCCAGCTGGAGGACGAATCACCGAGAAATAATTCATCAGCCACTCCCCTGGCCTCTGAAGGTGAGGAGTTTAAGAAGGGAAGAAAAGTGGAGAGGAGGGAGCTAGAGATGAAGTGTAAACACGCGGAGAGCTAACTCCGTTGTGTTGATTTCGAGATCCGCAAACTTAGACGAAACGGGAGTATTTTTGACCGCGTGTTAGCCAAACTCTTGGCTGGACGAGTCCCATTGGTGGACTGTTGCATTCTATCGAGCGTCCATTAAGACCTCGATGTCATATACCGATCCTCGGTATGTTTCATACTCATCCTGAGTACTAATTAGTTAAACCTGGCTAGAAGCAACCCTGTGGTGGATTGCTGCAATTCTATCGAGCTTTCTTACTGATTCGATGTCATATACCGATCTTCGGTGTTTTCCATAACTCGCCCTGAGTTAATATAGAACTGCTGAACTCGCATAGTTCCAGGAACTTTACGATAAAGTTGCATCTCCGAGTATACTCACCGTTAGTAACTTCGACGAAGTCAAGTTACACTTGTTATTGACTCTCGAGATCTGTATCGGGGACTTGTTTATCTTCTTTCTTGAAATTGTATATACGACATGTATATAACTTTGTAAAATAGCAATTTATTCAAGATTCTTATTAAATTTTAAAATGCTGGAATTCTGTGACTTCTTTAAGTCCGTTGATCTTTGAACACTGGGCTACGACATTACAGCATTTTATATGGTGGCAGCAATTGGATTCTGCCGGATGAGATATTCGATAAACCACTACTGTTTGGAAAGAGGACCAGGAGAGCCTTGCTGGAAAGCCTGCGTGCCACTACTGTGTGAAAAGCTATGAGAACTTTCAAGGGTGTTATGGAGGCAAAGCCTCGAAGATTTTGTGCACGTGGAGGCAACCAGTGCCTTGGAATCCAGAAAAGAGTGACCAGTGCAGCATTCCTTCTCCAGGCCCATATCAAGCTTCACCATGGTAAGCTTGTTCATTTTTTCTCTGCTTTCAGAGGCAATATTCACTTGTGTAGAAATGCATAGAGTAACCATTACTTAATATAGAACATTAGTGTGGAAATTCTATTTTTTCTGTATGCTAACTTGATTAATGGTTAATTGCTTAATATTAACACCAATGGTATTGTTTAAAGTTGAATGTGTTTTTCTGAAGTACGAAAATTTTAAGAATTAAATCCTCTAGAATTGTTTTTTTCAAATTCCTTTCGGAAATCAGTGTAGTGTTTTGTTTAAAAATCCAAGTTCATAAGGCTAAGCGCATTTGTTTTGATTGATGTTCTTGCAAAAAAAATCAATTCTTGAAGGATAAAGTGGTTATTCTTTTTTAAGGAATTTAACTTTCAGGCGAAATTTATTCCGTAAATGCTGGTGAAAGATTGATAACATATACAATTATAAAACATACAATTGGTGCTAAAAAGTGAATACAAATAAAAATACAATTTTTACTTCACATAATTAATTACCTAACTTTTTTAGACAACCTAGATGTTAAAAAACCTATAGTGGAAGTATTGTTAAAATAAAGTTACATTGCGTTGTGAAACAAATAGAGAGATTAAAGAAAACAAATTTTTTGAATTAAATATTTATTTGCACGTTAAAACTTTAACCTGCAAACTATTAATTAATCATATTCTAGAATATTGAAATAACAGAAAATGTTCTGATGCACACAAACCACATAAAAAAACCAAACAAAAAATACACATTAATACAAAAAGAAGTAAAAATTATATTATGCTGCAGGCTTTTAAATTTCAATTAGATAACACGAAAATAAGGAATTAGAGAAAATAGAAAAATTAGAGAGCTCTATCGAGATTATGCATTATCGTAACATAACCGAGTAAATTCTCACTTCAGAGAAAAACTTTTTGCTGCCGCTGGGTGAGTTAGTATTCATGGCGAAATATAACATGGTTGATGAAATCGCTGGTATTTACTGCAGATCAGTTTGCTGATTAATTTCGATGCACTCTAGCTTTTCGTTCATATTTTTATAATCACGCTGTTCACCTTCTTGATTACATCAACGTTCACATTTAATTTCACACACACACCGTCTTTCTGTAGAGGCCCAGACAAAGGGAAGTCGGTTTTCACAACACTTCAACAGCTCGTGTTAATTTCAAAAACTGATTTTTTCGTAAACTCTGCATGTCATCTTTTTGCAGATTTCGTTATCACATTAACAGCATTTTATTGAGCCCGTCAGCACGCCTGACTACATCAATTTTCGGCTTTACCTGTACTTTTAAATATATTAGTTTTTCGTAACAAAAGTTCTTCCTTATCTTGTGGCAACTTTGGCATCTTTTAAATTATCAACGTAATTTTTTACAGTTTTAATAAATATCTCTATGTATCATATTTATTTTTGTAGTAATCAACTTAATTATTAATTTTTTTTAACTTATTGAGTAATTTCTTTTAATGTTTCAATGTTTATTAAATTGTAAATTACTTTTGTTTCATGGAACTATATGCTCGCCATTTTGAACGGTGGAAGCTTTTGTGTGAAGAACTGTCGCGCGTCACCTGGCTGGGGAGAAATTCCTTTGTCTAATATATATTGCTTTAAGATACTTCAAATTACGTTCGCACCCTGAAGGTGTCGAGTCCGTTGGATTTCTTTCCTTCGGTTCTCTTCCTCTCAAGCGTGCTGACTGACTCAAATAAATTCTGTTAATGTGATAACGAAATCTGCTAACAGATGACATGTAGAGTTTACGGAAAAAATCAGTTTTTGAAAATAACACGAGCTGTTGAAGTGTCGTGAAAACCGACTTCCCTTTGTCTGGGCCTCTACAGAAAGACGGTGTGTATGTGGAATGATATTTTAACGATGATGTATTCGCTTATATCAAGAAGGTGAACATCGTGATTATAAAAATATGAACGAAGAGCTAGAGTTCATTGAAATTAATCAGCAAACTGATCTGCAGTAAATATCTGCGATTTCATCAACCATGTTATATGTCGCCATGAAGACTAACTCGGCTCAGAGGGAGCAAAAAGTTTTTTTTTTATGAAGTGATAAATTTACGAATTAAATTCATCGAAACCAGCTCATGAAGTGATCTGCAATAAAAAATATGCATTTTCACCAAGCCTTTCGAATTTCGATTCTTGTCAATCAAGAACACTAGCTCAACACGGCAGCAGCAAATTGTCTTGTTGGTAAAGTGAGATTTTACCCAGTGTGATAAGATAATGTATAATCGCGATAGAGCTCTCTGATGTTCCCACTTATTTCCGTCTTATCTAATTCAAATTTAAAAGCCTGCAGCATAATATAATTTTTACTTGTTTATGTAATAAGGTGTATTTTTTGTTTAGTTTTTATATATGGGTTGTGTGCATCAGAACATTCTCTGTTATTTCAATATTCTAGAATATGATTGATTCAAAGTTGGCAGGTTAAAGTTTTAATTTGCAAATAAATATTTAATTCAAAAATTTGTTTCTTTAATCTCTCTATTTGTTTCAAAACGCAACGTAACTTTAGTTTAGCAATTCTTCCACTATAGGTTTTTTTACTTCTAGGTTGTCTAAGAAAAGGTAGGTAATTAATTAAGTGAATTAAAACTTGTACTTTTATTGGCATTCATTTTTAGCACCAATTGATCCTTCATAATTGAATTTATTATCAATCTTTCATAAATGAATATGGTGCCGTGCCAAGGATAAGATGTATTTAATCTAATACTAGGTCGAGAATTTAGGTTTTTAGAGAAATTTTTTTTATACTGCCAACTAACATAAATTTAAATTTAACATTCTGCATATAATTGATGCACATGACAGAGAATAGAAATGATTTATATTTTTGATGTCATTGCTTCAGTTTCCTTTGACAATTGATATATTATTGATTTAGTGGATACAAATTTCTTTGTATTTTTAGAAGTGAAGATTTTCACTGTATAATTTCAGGATATTCTTTAAATATATGATTTCATTTTGAGTATTTTAGCATGTCATTTTTATCAGATTTTGAATATTGTATTAAAAATTACATATTTAAGTTTTTGATATGTGGTAAAATTCATTACTGATAGTATATTTGGTAAATTAACTTAAAAATATTGGCCAATAGCCTAATTTTTTCTCTCACACCTTTTAAATGTAAAAAGGACAATTTTGAATTGTTCATTAAACAATTTAATGACATTGCTCGTTTAGAAAAATGGAGTGAAAGTAAGAAGATATTTGTTCTAAAACTAAATTTAACCCTCTGAGTGTTTCACACGTATTTATACGTTGACCTTGGACTACCCCATAAGCGCACAACACGCATTACAACGTGTGGTCGGAAACACGCCGAAACTGGTTTGCACTGAATATTACGTTCATTATGAACTGTCTCTAAAGGGTGACAAACGTATTTTTCCGAATTTCTTACCCCCTTTCTTGGTTTAACATCTTGATTGATTATCTGGGGAGAGCAACGGTCAGCACGGTGAAGACTGATTAGGATGTACTTACTGCAAATTATAATATGCAAATTATAATAAGTTAAAGCAATTAATAATTAAGTTGATTACTACAAAAATAAATATGATAAATAGAGATATTTATTAAAACTGTAAAAAATTACGTTGATAATTTAAAAGATGCCAAAGTTGCCAAAAGATAAGGAAGAAACTTTTGTGACGAAAAACTAATATATTTAAAAGTACAGGTAAAGCCGAAAATTGATGTAGTCAGGCGTGCTGACGGGCTCAATAAAATGCTGTTAATGTGATAACGAAATCTGCAAAAAGATGACATGCAGAGTTTACGAAAAAAATCAGTTTTTGAAAATAACACGAGCAGTTGAAGTGTCGTTGGATTATAGTCATATGCTATATTTTATATAATAAATTATTATATTTTTACCTGAAAGCTATGCTTGTCCACACATAACCCCTGTGCCTATTATTTCGTTTAAAATTAAATATCCTTTCCTTATTTAGAGTTTTGGTTGAACCGAAAATTTATTCATGCTCAAAAATATATTCAATCGCAAATATATATTTTAATCCAATGGCAAATTATTCGAAAAAATCAATATATGAATAAAATTATTCTTCTTCCTTTCCTTTTAAATATACGAGGACTGTGGGAAATCATTAATAATACTGGAATCCAGAAAGGATTCTTGTTAGAACTCAGCAGCATTGAGGACTTCAAGGATAGTCTGGAGGTGAACTCCCTTGGTCCTGCCAGAGTCGCTAAAGCTTTCCTTCCTCAGCTCCGACAGTCCAGAGGACGAGTCATCAACATGTCGAGCGTAATAGGTGTGTCTTCTTCATTTCATTCCAGATCAAAGAAGAGATGATATTTTTTCAATCGCAAATATTCTTATTTCTCTAAAACCATCCTAATCTGAAAAAGTCAGAGATGAATTATTTTGTGTGAAGTCATTTACTGGAACCTTTAAATTAGTGAAAAACTCTAACAATTGACTCCTAAATCTAAATCTAAAGCTGGACATTCACGGTCACTCCACATCATGAAAATTCGGTCTCAACGTTCCAAAACTGGTCGTCAATGCGAAATTCCGATGAAGCGGTGCATTCGAAAGTTTTGGAAATCTAATGCTGGACATTCACGGTCGGACCTTTAAATATCATTTGGAGCGCGTCGCACTAGACCGTTTCCAGTTTTCACACCATCCATTTAGGTGGGTCATTCACAGAAGCTCCATGCAAACGACGCAACAGGTTACTTCAATCCCTTAGGGATACTATAACTGCAACTCCTCCCGCTTTTGCGAGAGAGCATCACTCCCTCTCCTCTATTTTGTGGTTTTCGATTTTGTGAAAGAGGCCCGCTCTCCCTTACTCCAGATCGCATTTCAGTTTTATGGCCCTGCGCGCTAAATGGTAAACGGGATCGGATGAAAATCCATAACATTTCGACGATACCGTGCAAATTCTCATTGCATTTTAGCGTTGACGACGGAGTTTTGGTCCGAGACGCACCGCATGGTGTGGAGCGGAAGTATCATGAATGTCCAGGTTAACTTCGCTTGATATTCTATTTGGAGTGTTGGACCATAAAAGCTGAAATGTGACCTTGGGAGTGTGGAAGCGAGGCTCTCTCGCATAAGCGAAACCACTACGGTAGTCCCGTTTTGAAAGCGCGGAAGGAGAAGGCGCAATTGTTCTAGGGGATTGGAGTGTCCGTATGTGATGGGCTGCTATTTTAGCTATTTCAGCGAATGAAAAACCTAAATGGATGAACGAAAATTCGAATAGTGTACTACGCCATTACTGAGGTGTGGAGTGACTGTGAATGTCCCGCTTATTTTGCATTTATAACCAGGCTTTATTAGCTAAATTTCAGAGGTTGCCGCAAGGTCTTTCTTTACACTCTGGTTTAGGATAAGGGTAATAGCGCTGGCATTAATCTAAGTCATGTCGAGAATTTCTCACTTTAAAGCTATGTATAAAACAGAACTGTATGTGTGTAACTATCTATTTTACAGAAATTAATTCATTTATTGGTTAACTTGCAATATTTTAACTACATTTTGTAGGCTCTTTATTTTTATAGTCAGTGCTTTAAATTTATGTCCTGAATTCTGAGCAGTGAGATGATGAAAAGTAAGTATCACGCTGTAAAACTTCCTGAAAAATGATAACTCATATATGTTTTGATATGAAAAGTTAAATGGAATCTGTTGCAGTAAAACTGCTTGAAGTGGCAAAATTGTTTAGAACTGGATTTATTAGTTTAGTCAACAGAAGAATAGAAAAAATGGTGTAGTTTTGAAATTTGGCACAGTTGTTGGGGATAATGTCCAAAATGGCATAGGAAAAGCGCCAGCCAGTGGGGGAGGGGTGCTCGGGGTTAATAAATGGGGACTTATAAATATCTCGAAAACTATGGGATGCAGCGAAAAACAATAAGTTACAAAATAAAAATTACATGAAATGTCCTACAAGAAAAGTCCTACATTCTTTGTAGCACCAATAGTTTAAAAGATACAGGGGAATTTAAAATTGAATATTTCTAAAAGTGCTTATTATAATTTTAAAATCAATTAAAAGTGCTGAAGCAACAACCCTAAGAAAAATCTCACGCCTATATAATAATGAAATAAGTGTAGTATTGTATGTGTAGAGAGTAGTGGTGGTGTTCTGGCGGGGGTGACAAACCTATTTGATGAGCAATAGTGCTCCCTTGCTCCACCAACATTCGTTCTCCTCCACAAGTTCCCTTCTACTCAGTCATTTGCTCCGTTAACACTCCAACCGAGTGTATTTAGACAATATAACATCTAAATCTATATATCTATGCTGATTTTGACTTAAAAGCTAGCAACAAGTGTGACACATTTCAACAGGAACTTTTTCTTGCCAATGGAAGGAGTAAGACCAGGCAGGTTCAATTACTAACACAGAAAATGGATTCTAAGGCAATTTAAGCGAGAGTCGTCACAGGGGATGGTGATACTCATATTGTGAGATGTGGTTTAGAGAAAGCAACTTTTCATCCCATTGTTGATATAAATTGGCAAGACATAGACCTAGTCGTGTTACTGATTCCTTTGACATCAACAGAAAGCAACATTTATTTTATAAATCCTGGCAAAGGAAAAGTCGAATTTAAATTATTTTCGACAATAATGATGCGAAAAACTTTCTTTTGCCCAAACCATCCTCCTTCTCCATGCATTCATTGGCTGTGACACCGCATTGGTTATTTATAGAAAAAGTAAAGCAACTATAGTTACATTGTTCAAAAATCAACTGAGCCAGATGAAAAACATTGCTGACATCTTTTATAACTCCTCATGAACACCAGATACTATCTCACAAGCATATGAGAAGATGTTCCTCGCCATATATCCTGCTAATAAACATTATTTGAAAAACCAAAGGAATACAGCATTTCTGAAATCATCAACCAAGTTCAAATGTGATCTCTCCTCACTTCCTCCAACCAAAGGAGATGGGAAGTATTTCTTGTTTAGCAATGCTCTTCTTTTAGTGGCACCTGCCATGGTATCTCTACTAATAGTGCAAATAGCTTTAAAATTTAGCTATTTCAGCTAATTTGTCACAAAACTAACGAAAACACATTCATAAATTATAATACCTCTGATTTCAAATGAAAAATGGTTGAAATTAAATTGCCAGGGATATCGAAAGTTTTTACGGATCAAAAGACAGTTGAAGGAACGATAATTGGTAATATTCTCTATCATCACAGGATACTGTATGAATTCATCACGATGTTTTCCGCTATTCCGTATGCAGAACAATATCGTGAATATATCATGGTAATATTGTAGAGCATCTTTTGCTAATAGGGTTTACATTAAAGCAAGCAAAATTCTTGATAAAAATATTGCAACGCGAAGACATGGCTGCAGAAGGAAGTCAAAACCTTCAGTTGCAAGACAGTGAAGAAAAAACAACTAATAGACTTTCTCCTTCTGTTATGGGTCACATTTTAAATTCTTCAATTTCATCTGATGAATATGAGAACATTGAGTATAAGAGATGTGGAACGAAAAAAACAATTATAAATCAAGATTCTTCTTCAGCTTCGCTAGAACTGGTGATTCTGATAGATCAGCAGAAATTATTATAAATGCATCTTTAAAAGATATGGGAATAATTGACAAAGACAATTCTTCTAAAATAGTCAAACGTAGTAAAATTAGAAGGATATGGATATAAAACCCTATTGACTTGAAAAGGAAAAATGAGGGAAAGCACTTTTCATAGGAGTATTGGCACTTGGATCGCTTAAAAGATAAGAGGAAGGAAAAAGGGTAGCTAGAAAGAACACAACAGAGCAGCATATTGTTTTAATTTCAGAACTAGGACTTATGTATCTTGGTCATATCACTCTGACTGTTCTCGTGATATTCAAAAAATCATATTAATTTTTAAGAAAAAAAGTTCATTGTTCTAAGTTGCAAGCTGTCGGTTGAAATAGTACAGTGGATAATACAGGTTCCAAAAATGGTATTATAAGACAGCTAGAGCTTTCAATGGGATATACTCTTATAATTGTTTGCTTGTTATATGCAAATGAATTGCCATTGCAACATTTGGACTGAAAAGCTCCTAATTCTAAAGGATACTGTGGAGAAATTGAAACAAAAGTTAGAATCTTATGAAAAACGCCTATAATAAAATGTGAAAAGATAGAAATAAATTTGACTGATGTTGCTCTTGATGAACTTAATACAGATTAACGCAATTTCTGCAAAATGTGTACCTGGTTATTAAAATGAAATATTTCATTAAGCGTTTTACTAAAAGATCCAGGAAAAATGAGCCCTTTCAGGTGATTAACAATCGCATATTTAATTTTGAGGTTATATGTTTCAATAAAAGAGATCCATTAGGGAGCTTGAAAGCTTCAACAGAAGTTTATTACTAGAGTACACCCATGAGCATGATTTGGTGTTAATACTCAGTCATCTTGTCGGTATGGAGTCTCAACACTTTCGCAGCATAGTAAAAAAATCTCGATTTCTGCTTGAAGAGTTAATGAGCATAATAGATCAAACATTGCAAAGAAACTGCATATTTTGGCCATCCAGAAAATATTTGGGTTTCAATGTTAGCCGACAGTCAAAACTACGTGAAATATTTGGGCCTTCGCATTTATAGGAGGACAAAATCTGCTGAAATAGGTATTTTCCTTGTCGTTCACAAGAAGTGGAGAGCTGCTTCAAATTAGTTACTGAATCATTATCTGCGGAGTGTGGCAGTGCTGCACTAGATGGATTCATAAGATAAAGAATAGCATCCAGAATCACATTACCCAAATAAACAACTAAAAGTCTAAATCTCCAAGTTGTATAAGGCCATTATTATAAATGTTAGAGAACAAACAAAGGGTAGAATGGCGGTAGAACTACATAGGAAGCACCTCCATGCGGTGAGTTCAGGGTTGTTTTCACACAGAAAAAAGTGAAGAGGTATATAAAAAAATCATAAATTTTAATGATTTCTATGGCAAATTGGCAGCCAAAGATTACGTTGTAGGAAGTTCAAATTTCAAACTGATGATTACACTTCGACATAATAACTTTTCCGCAGATAGGCTAAACATTTTTTAGCCTACAATATTGTAGGGTCTACAATATTGCCATGATATCCTTACGATACTGTTCAGCATTAAGAATGGCGGAAAGCACCGTGAAGAATTCGTACAATATTCTTTGGTAATAGAGAATATTTCTAATTACTATTCTTCGAATTGTCTTTTCATCCGTAAAAACTTTTGATTTCTCTGACAGTTTTATTTCAACCACTCTTGGTTTGAAATCAGAGCTATTAAAATTTATGAATGTGTTTTTGTTAGTTTCGTGAAAAATTCGCATTATAAATAGGCTTTGTATATCCAGGAGTTCTCGAAAACAAAGCGAGAAACATACCCCTCGACACCCGCCTACTGATAAAAAGGTACTCTATTAATATCACACTCTAGGGGAAGTGTACTAAAGACAAAGGAAGGAAACAGTATTTCAATAACTAAATTATTTTTAAAGACTTTATTAAGGTATTTTCATATTAAATATAAGAATGAATATGAACAAATGATAGTTAAAGAGAGTTATTAACGGGAAAAAGATGGCTATTAAACATTAGATACGAACCATATTATAATTACAAAGTAAATTAATTAAATAATTACCGTTTTGCCAATGCCATTTACATCAAAGTGCCGAAGACTTATCCTCGGGCTAAAATATAGCTGCTTCTCCAGACACGTCTATTTTGTTTAAGTGCCAGTCATCGTTTGCACATGATGTGAATATTGCTTGCTGCTTAAAAAGAATCCCACACAGACGGGCAATTATACACTTACCAGGTGTAAAGTAAGCCATAGTTTAAGGACTTTCCTTATCTCTGATCAACGATGTATTTATTCAAATTAAAAGTACCTGTTTCGCGTTTTAAAAATATTTTTGAGTGGAACTGAGACATCCAGGCAACACGCGAACGTTTGAAGGACTTCGTTAACACTGATTAGCGATCCATCTATCCATATTAAAAGTCAACTGTTCGGCTCTAAAAAAGGAATGCTGAGGACTAAGTGTAAAATTAAATTCTCTCTCTCTATCTTTAGTCGCCATTTTGAAATGAAAAAGTTCTTTCATAAAAATTAAACTAAGATTTTCAACCATATACTTTTATTTTGCACATTTTCATGCCGCTCTATATTCTAAACTATTCATCCTACGAAAAAATTACAGGACAAATTTTGTAGAAAATTTAATGTAGTCTAATTTTATATTTAAGTTTCTTTCGCTAGAACTCATAGTTTTCGATATATTTATGAAAAACTGTAAATGCTCCCTTTTAAACCCCTGTATCTCCCGCGCATTCCCCACCGGCAACTAGCTCCAGGAACTGTGCGAAATTTCAAAACTACACATTTTTTTATTTTCCCTTTGTTAACTGGACTACGAGTAGAAGGGATCTTATGAAGGGAATGGATGTGAGGAGAGGAGGAGAGCACGATTGTTTTCGCCCCACCACCACAACCACTACGTTTAAAATATACAATACTACCTTTGTATAATTATTAAATAGACATGAGGCTTTTCAAAGGTTGTTGATCCAGCACTTATATTTGATTTTTCTATTACAATAAGGAATTTTAGACATATTCTTTTTTAAAAATCCCCTCAATCTTCTAAACTATTGTTGCTAAAAAAAGATGTTGAAATTTGTCGTAGGAATTTTCATGCAGTTTAATTTTGTAATTAAGTGTTTTTCGTTAGAACCCATAATTTTCGAGATTTTTATGAAAACCTGAAAACGCCACCTTTAAACCCCCCTGTATCCCCGCGCTCCTTCCACTGGCAGGGACTTTTAGTATGTCTTATAGGGCACTATCCACAACAACTGTGCCAAATTTCAAAACTCACCTATTTATTTTCTAGTCGGCGATTTTTGGCCTTCGTTCACTGGGCAATATGGCCCACACACATAATTCTAAAATAACCCCCAGTAACGAGCACTAGAACCTCTTCGAACAGTAGCTGTCAGTGCCTGTTCGACTTCAATTAACACAACTTTTTATACAAGGAAAGGACACCTTTCTCATTATACTGAATTGAGCTTTTGGTTAATTTTAAATTTTTAAAAATTTATAAAATATTTAATAAGACATAGTGAAATGTTACCCTATTTTTACACTTTGACATTTAAAATTGTATAAAATAAATTTTTGAGGAATTTTTTCAGGAAGCTCATTTCAATATAATGATAAAAGTTAACTTCACATGTATAAAAAATGTCAAACATGTATCTATAACAGATTTTGAGAAAAGGTACATCGAAGTGGCCAATTTAACATTTTCGGAATAAGGGTTCGAACTCCCCTTAAATGTTTTCGAAGTAATGAAAGAAGATGAAACCTAATTGCAAATGAATCAAGTGAAGAAAGTTTTGGAAGGCACTCCGGAATAGGTGGAAACAAATTGTTTCAACATGCTGCCAGACTTAAAAATATTTTGCAGTAGCCAAAATGGAATTTCTTTTGGGCAGTTATTCGCCATCTGTGGTCTCCCTGAGAGGTTTCAACTGTTGCCGTGATTATGGCGAGATTGGCCACGAAACCACACAGAGGTCTTAAGTCTTATCCATTTGATTTTTGTACTCTCTTTACGTATCTTGATACTGTTATTTACCATTTTAATGCACATTCGTAATCTTCTTTGTTAGTTTCAATTGAATGTTCAATTTGTCTTCTAACTGCTTACAGAATCAAGAAACAGACCTTCTTCAATCCCAACAAATATATTCCCAGAGCAAATCTACTATCAGAATCCATATCAGAAGCAAATTTATTAAGGTCAAACATAATTTTGTTTGGCTAGGATGCACAGTATCCTCATTGAAGCGAGAAGGAATTGCATAGCAAACCTAGGAGGATAACTTTGCAATTTTCCTGAGCGTTGTTAGCGAGAAGAGGACAGAGCCCCCTAGTACTCATAAAAACTAGTTTTCATAAATAGTAGAAAATATTGTTACGAAAATCGGCCTGTGGGTCCGCGATGAAAGGAGTCCATGAAGGTGGATAGTGGAGAATGACACTTTATTCACAAATATTCCGGAAAATGCGAAGCACATGTCACAATAAAAACAGCATTTGCACAAATTATCAGCACGAGCACAGAGCAAATCACTAAAAATAACAGTTACAGCCCTTTCAATAGCGCTAATCTTCTATCTGTTTACCAGCTCGCACTGTGGACAGAACTTTAAAAAGATTATTTTCTCATTTGGGCACTTCGGTTTTTATACCTTTTCGTACACGGCGTGACGTCAAATAATCATCTAGAACAATCTCCATATCTCCGTTCCTAACAGAAATAGGACGATAATTCCTGTATTTTTCACAACTTTCATTTTGCCGCCAAGGACGGGAGTCGTTGGCTTCCATCGAATACCAATCCCTGTAAATCTCTCTTTCCAACCATAAGACTGACATGGCAGGGAAGCAACATTACAGTTTTTTAACAGTGTTGAATTGCATTTCTGCCGATAATTTATTATGAATATTTTTCTTTAGGTCGATTAGCTCTTCCTATGACTGGGCCCGATTCGATGAGCAAATTTGCTTGCGTTGGTTGTAGTGAATCTCTCCTGTATGAACTGGATATATGGGGAGTGCAAGTAATTTCTATTGAACCTGTTATCGACGAGAGTGTGTTAAACACCTTTAGCAGAATTGACAGTGAAAAGTTCGTAGAGGTGGCACAGTTACGAGATCAGGTTTTCTTAAAAATGATTTATTATTAATCCAAATCATAATACTCTTCATTGGAGTAATCAAAACGATAAAATAAGTTTGAAAGATACTTCTCTAATGCGAAAAATATTGCCAGAAAATATAACCCGATCTCGTGCACGTATATCATTCTTCCTTTATCATCTCCAACTGACAAAAACATGTCAACAAAACCGTCACCGCAGTTGCGTATCAAAAAAAAAAGAAAACACGTTTTATTTGTATTCAAAGAATTGCCAACCGCAGATGACTAAACGCGCACCGATCGGGTTCGAATCAACCTGAGATCATGGCATGGAAGTGGAAAAACACCCAGGGACTTTACTATCACCGGATCCGAAAATAAATTTATTGCTAAATTTTTACAAAATGTCTAACAGAACCTAAGGTTTTTGAGTAAGTAAAAAATGTTAATACAGTGCAACATAGCTGATTTAGAGGAGAAAATCCGTGGGTAAGTTTTCTCGGGTTCCACAAACTTCTCGTTAAAATAATGCTAAAATATAGCCTATAATTCGATTTTATTTTGCTTATTTCGAAAAAACTGAAAATTGTAAAATTATCTTTCTCATTCTGATTTGGTTTTTGTTAGATGAATACGTGCATACCTTGTGTCTTCAGTGATCGTCTGCGAATAATTTTTAAGGCTCTTCCTTCACTCGAAGACTTTGTTAATATGCAAAGAATTCAATAAAAACGCATTAAACATTCCTCACTTTTTAAAATAACATTGAATATTTTAGATGTGAATTTTTTATTCTTTAGTTTTGAACTTTTACTTCACAATTATTGCAAAAAATAGAGTATTAAAATAGCGTATCGAACCACTAGATGAGTTATTCCCAACCTTAATTTCCTCCTTTAACCTTCGATCTTTTTACTTTTGAGTATTCATTAATGTCGTTTCCTCCCCCCGAAGCATCCCGTCGCTCAAAAAAGTTTTCTACAGTAATGTTAAATGTTTATGTTAATGTAAAAGTCAAAAGACTAGAATTAACTTAACATCTGTGGGATTTAATTTTTATTTTACATTTTATTCTATTTGTTGTAATATTTTTAGTTCCACATTCTAACAAATGAAAACAGCATCGAAATAATTTAACGTTAACTTGTGGTGAAAGTTAAAAATTACTCACCTTGGTCATCGGTTACTTAAATGGAAGTCAGTTTCAGCGCAATCCTTAAGCTTGCTTCTAGAAACCGATTTTTATAAAATAAGGTTCAAATGAAGACAGATATAATGTCATGTCTGGAACTGCTTCAATATTTCTGCAATATTTGTTATTAATATACGCATAAGACTATTATTTCTTTCCAAAAGTTCTGTGTTCTAGAAAGGTTTAAATATTATATTGCTTTCATACTGAATTCTTGGTATTCTTGCACTACTATGCTACCTTTTCTATTCAGTAGTAGACTTTCTGAATTACATAACTGACTTTTCTCACGACTTGGGGAACAAAATTCTATAACTTCTTTTTCAAATTTTAATCCCTTACCTTCTGGGTTTTCTGCCAGTACCAGCATTACTTTTACGTACGTCTAAGTGATCCGCCGCATACCCACAGGTGTACACGTACTACAGGTTGAGAATCTTTGCTCTAGATGAACGCTGGCATAGCTTAAAACGTCAGTCAGCGCAGTGGGTGAATTTACGGAGTTTTCTTCAATTATTTTGTTGAACCTACATTTTGATGGTACGGTGTAATTGTGCATAATTGGCACCTGTAGGCTTTGAAAAGCCACAAGTAACAAGGCAACAGTGTGTGTAATAACACATCAGCGGCTACGTTTGCGCTGGCATTGTGGGAGATTGAATTTTGGTGCGTATCGTATCTCTTACCAACACGAAACAGTGGGCGAACCTATAAGATATTCTAGGAGAAGGTGTTACCAGTTGGTAGATCGGTTGGATGTAATGATGGAAGAGCCATATGTGGTCATACTGCGCCAAATATATAGTAGAAATTTAAAAAAAGATCAGATCCTAATTAAACTAGGGGCATGAAACACAATTCACAGCTTGAATAAAATTGATTTAAAATTAGTACAAAATGTAAGGCAAACAATTTGAAGAGATTGTAGTGAATACAAATACTTGTAACCTATGGGCCGATCCTGATCTAGTGCGACGTAATCTGAAACTAATCTTAATCGTAATCGAAACTGATTCGTTCGATTACTTCAACTTCTTCTATTATGATTCAAATCGTCGACACGAGATCAGGCGCGGTTCATAGGGTGAAAATGTTGTTGTATTTGAATGTTGGGAAATAAATTTATTTTGTAATAAGGAATTGATATAATTGGAGCCAGCTACATACCATGCACATATCCAATTCCTACATGGTGACCCTAGTAAAGAAATCACGCAACGCGCGCCAATAAGCAAACTTCCAACGCCTGCTATTGCTGTTCTAAGCTGTTTCCGTTTTAATTCTTCATCATGGAAGAAAATTCTGCCGTCAAGATGCCTCCATTTAATTTCGGAGACCCTCAACTTTGGTTTATAATGGCCGAGGCAACATTTCAGCTTGCAATTCCGAAACCGATAACAGTCAGTGCAACCAAGTACAACTACTGTGTAGCTCACCTCTCTCCAGAAGCAGCAGCTATAGTTCGAGATGTAATCACTTGTCCTGACAAAGACGATCCTTACAAGCAACTGAAAGAGGAACTTATTAAAAGGTGCGGTGAATCGAAATCCCAAGAAATAAGATGTCTTCTTGCCGGCGAGCAGTTAGGTGACCGAAAGCCGACTGATTTACTCCGAGTTATGCAAAGGCGTGCCGAGAATCATCAAATTTCGGATACTCTTCTACTGGAATTATTTCTACAACAACTGCCGAAAAACGTACAATCTATCCTTCTAGCAATTAGCCCTCTAAATGCCGCTAAAGTTGCGGAAATTGCAGATAGAATCATGTTAGTTACACCACCCGAGGTAAGCAAAATTTCGAGCTCTAATTCCTGTGAAAAAGTAAATAATAAAAGTAATCTCAGTCAGAACTTCTGGAAGAAATAAAAGCACTTCGCAAAGAAGTTGCTTCTTTACGTCGATCAAGAAGTGCCGATCGCAGACCGAGAAATAATTCTCGTAAACGATCTGACTTTCGCTTTCGACAGCGCAGCCCTTCTCAATCGAATGATGTTTGTTGGTATCATAAAACTTTCAATAAGAACGCTCGCAAATGTATTCAGCCATGTTCCTTTTCGGGAAACGTGGAGGGGCAGGAGTAGCGGCGACGAACCTTTTGCCCTCTGAGTCATCAAATCAATGTCGCTTATTTATTTTAGATAAAAATTTAAACCAACAGTTTCTTATTGATACCGGAAGTGACTGTTCTATTTTTCCAGCTAATAAAAATGAAAGAAACTTGGCACCTATCCAGACTTTTCAAGCCGCTAATGGCTCTCCAATTTTTGTTTATGGAAAAAAATTATCTTTGAATTTAGGATTAAGAAGAAAATTTGTATTTCCTTTTTATATTTGTAATGTTTCAAAAGCAATTATTGGTGCAGATTTTTTATATCATTTTAATTTAAATGCTGATCTTAGAAAGCGTTGTTTATATGATAATAATACTCATTTAAAATGTCATGCTATTTATAAAAGTGCTGATGTTGTACCCATAAAAACTATTTGTGGTAATAATCAGTATACTAAATTATTAAGTGAATTTCCTAACTTAACAAAATCTCCTTGTTTAGACCAAACAGTCAAACATAATGTAATGCATCATATACAAACCAAAGATGCCCCTGTTTTTGCTAAAGCGCGACGTCTAGCGCCTGATAGACTGAAAATTGCAAAAATGGAATTTCAGCAAATGCTTGACTTGGGACACGTCCGTCCGTCAAGTAGTAATTACGCATCACCATTACACATGGTTCCAAAAAAGGGATCATTAGATTGGCGTCCGGTAGGTGATTACCGTGCATTAAATGCACAAACAGTAAAGGATAGATATCCTATTCCATGCATTGTAGACTTTACGAGTGAATTGCATGGTAGTAAAATATTTTCACATATTGATCTTGTTAAAGCATTTCACCAGATTCCCATAGCCCCAGAGGATATACCCAAAACTGCAATAATTACTCCCTTCGGACTGTTTGAGAGTACGCGTATGCAATTTGGGTTATGTAATGCTTCTGCTACATTTCAAAGGTTTGTGGATGAAGTAACTAGGGACTTAGACGGTGTCTATTCTTTTATTGATGATAACTTAATTGCAAGTAAAAGTCCTCAGGAGCACATGCTTCATTTAAGAGCTTTATTTGAGAGATTGTGTTATTACGGTTTAACAATTAATCATTCAAAATGTAAATTTGGAGAATCTAGTTTGGAATTTTTGGGATATCAAATATCAGAAAATGGTTTACAACCATTGCCAGACTGTGTTGAAGCTATTCAAAAATTTCCCATGCCTAAAAATTTAACTCAACTACGCAGATTTTTGGGCATGTACAATTTTTATAGACGATTCATTCCTCGAGCTGCTCACATTTTAGCCCCACTGAATAAATTCTTAGAAGGTCATCAAAATAAAAGGAAATCTCCTCACCCTTCTAAAAAGACAGAGAATACTCTCCAATGGACTGAAGAAACTGAAAAAGCATTTACTTTAGCCAAACAAGCACTTATTGATGCTACTTTGCTTAAATACCCTATTCCTGGTGCGCAATTAAGTCTTTGGACGGATGCATCAGACCTTGCTATAGGAAGTTCATTGATGCAATTGTCCGGCGATAAATGGGAACCAATTGCATTTTTGTCCATGAAGCTAAGTAAAAGTCAAAGAAACTGGTCCACCTACGATCGCGAATTGTATGCAATTTATGCATCTATAAAAAGATTCCGTCATATGCTTGAGGGTAGGAATTTCTCTATTTATACTGATCAGAAACCCCTTATTTTTGCATTTAAACAAAAACCAGAAAAATGTAGCCCTCGACAGCTTAGACATTTAGATTATATTTCCCAATTTTCAACTGACATCCGTCATGTTAATGGTAAAGATAATATAATTGCAGACACGCTTTCGCGAATCGAAATCGATGCTATCACAGCTCCTCCAAACTTGGATTATAAAAAAATTGCTCAAGAGCAACTAAATGACTCTGAATTAGAGCAACTACTTGAATCTAACTCATCTTTAAAGTTAGAAAAACATTATTTTCCCTTGGAGGATATTCATCTAATTTGTGATATGCCAACTAATCAACCAAGACCTTTTATTCCTAAAGCATATAGGCAAATTGTATTTGAAAATGTGCATTTCCTATCTCATCCTGGCACATCAGCTACCTCAAATTTAATATCCAAACGATTCATTTGGCCAAAAATGAAATCTGATATTAGAGATAGAATTCGTGCTTGTACTAAATGCCAGCGTGCAAAGGTATTTCAGCATACCAAAGCTCCACTAAGCACATTCTCTGAACCAGATGCTCGTTTTTCTCACATTCACCTCGATTACATAGGGCCGCTTCCTATTTCTGAAGGTAAGAAATATTGTCATACAATTATAGATAGATTTACTAGATGGTCCGAGGTAATACCTACTATTGACATGACAGCTGAGACAACTGCACATGCGCTTGTACATGGATGGATATCCAGATTTGGAACTCCATTAACAATCACTACCGACCAAGGTAGATATTTTGAATCCACACTTTTTCGTGAACTCACAAACATGATAGGTAGTCATAGGATACATTCTGCGTCTTACCATCCTCAATCAAATGGTATGATTGAGAGATTACATCGACACCTTAAGAGTTCTCTCATGGCTCACGAAAATTTAAAATGGACAGAGACATTACCCGTGGTTTTGTTAGGATTGCGAACTGCCATCAAAAGGGATCTAAATGCTACTAGTTCTCAACTTGTATACGGAACTACATTGCGTTTACCGTCTGATCTTTTAAGAGACGATCCTATTGTAAATGCAACTGCAACACCCACTTATGTATCCAACCTCATTTTAATGATGAGGAAACTTAATCCAACTAATCCCACTTATCACGGTAATGATAAATTTTTTGTAAATCTATCTTTGAAATCTTGTTCACATGTATTTCTAAGAATTGATAAAGTTCGACCTCCTTTAACTCCGCCATATTCTGGACCTCACATAGTCAAAAGTCGAACAGATAAAAATCTTGTCATTGATTTAAATGGCCGTAATGTAACTGTCACTATAGACAGATGCAAACCTGATTACGAATTTTCAGAGACAATTTCTCCCAGAGCAACACCAAAAGTGATTCAAAATCAATTCTCAAACAGAAAATCGCAGGAAAGTAATGAAAACCTTTCTAATGTGAGAATAACTAGATATGGGAGACATGTTCATTTTCCTAAAAGACTATGCGAGTAAATTTAAGGAAAATGTTTGCAAATGTTTTATGTTATAATTAATTTTTTATGTAACTAAAAAAATTCTTATTGTTCAAATTGTTCTTACTTGTATTACTTACTTACGTTATGATTGCATCCACTACCCAGTGAGTTTCGTTTCCTTCGTCACTGGGGTGATACTTTGTAGTGAATACAAATACTTGTAACCTATGGGCCGATCCTGATCTAGTGCGACGTAATCTGAAACTAATCTTAATCGTAATCGAAACTGATTCGTTCGATTACTTCAACTTCTTCTATTATGATTCAAATCGTCTACACGAGATCAGGCGCGGTTCATAGGGTGAAAATGTTGTTGTATTTGAATGTTGGGAAATAAATTTATTTTTGTAATAAGGAATTGATATAATTGGAGCCAGCTACATACCATGCACATATCCAATTCCTACAAGATTCAATCGAAAAACATCAAAAACAAACAATGCGAAATTTGGACAATAGCCCTAAAAGTTTCAGGTATTTTAAAAACAAAAAAACCCAACTAATCATTTATGATGTCTTGTAGGAGTTAAAAATTTTTTTATTGTGCTACGATAGCGAGAGACTTTTATATTTTGGACTGGAAGAACACTTTCCTAAGGCGTATCCTACATGTCTCCAATTATTTCAATAACATCATAAGTGATGATGTCGTCACTGAGATGGTTTGATATCGTACGTAGCTACCATTGTGTGAGCTACCAAAGTTCCCATAGTTATGCTCCGGCAGGTATTCACTGTAACATGGTGCCCTGCAACATCTGATGTTCAATTCTTTTTAGCTACTTCACGGTCACAGTCGCCCCCTATAGTAATTGTACGTTACATTTAAGACCGACGCCGACATTCACTGACTCACCCATAGGGTTTAAAGTCCACAGGAGTGGAAGGGGAAGAGTCAAACCCAGCGCGGAGGAGCATTTATTGATCACTTAAAAACTATTTACAAATAACACATCTTCCCATTTGGAAGGTATAAAATATCACACTACGTAAAAGCACCGGAAAGCTGTACAGCAAAAACAAAACAAACACAAAATCAAAAAATGGGTGCAAAAAACAATACAAATAAAATTTTAAAAAATCACACAAAAATATTGTAACTTATTACAATAATTTCTTACAAAAACAAAAGAAAAAGAAGAACCACGGTACAACAAAAGCCGCCAAAATCCCATTAAAAAATCAGAAGGACTTTTCCTTTTTCTCTCATTTTCAACAACACATAACCTTGTCGCCAAAAACAACCAAAATAATTCATGAAAGCTTCTAATTACAAAGAATTAAACATATCAGGAAACTTTTTTAAAGTAACGCAAAAAATACCCTA
Organism: Araneus ventricosus; assembly: GCA_013235015.1. Taxonomy (NCBI): domain Eukaryota; kingdom Metazoa; phylum Arthropoda; class Arachnida; order Araneae; family Araneidae; genus Araneus; species Araneus ventricosus. The sequence continues at coordinate 6,256 of BGPR01011542.1, read as the reverse complement.
AACCTACGAAACAATTATAAAACAATATGAATTAACCAATATTTAAAAAAGAAAATAAGAAATATTACGAAATAAAATCCAAAAAGGCCACTAATGACACGCAAAAATATAATATTTTAATATTTACATTACTTCCAAACGTCAAGTAAAAATATTACAAACAATGCAAAAGCCTCCAGATTTCACGCAAAAAATATTGCAAACAATACATAAACCTTCTCATAATTTGTAGATAAAATTGCATTGCGTTATGCACCACTGGTGTGGTGCGGAAATATGGAGATTAAGTGTCAGCTCAGGTGTCGTACTCGTCATCTGACCGCGGTTGAAAATTACGACGTCCGTCCCAAAATAGCAGTTTTGTTGCTTTGAAACTGGAAGTTAATAAAACTAAAATAAACTAAACTTTCCATGAAGGTCAGTGATTACTTTTACAATGGTAAAATAAAAAATAAGAGTATTAATAATAGTATAAACGAAAATTTTTTCCCTGTGCCTGTCAGGTTCCGGAACTCATCTGTGCGAATATTGCGCCTGACGGATGGTTAAGCTAATAAAGCGCGTTTACACATTTGTTTTTATCTTTTGTGTTTAATTCATATGATGACAACTTTTTGTTGTAAACAGAAAACTAGTGGTTTTACAACTTTTGTTGCCAACACACATACATGAACTCTCTTCTCTCTTCATTCGTCAAGATGTTGAGTGTAAAGGACGTTGTGTTTGTAGCAGTAACTTGGGTACAAAGTTTTACAAAAATAATAAAAGTTACTTTTTAAAATTTATGTAATAATTGAAACGGATTGTTTTAGAGGTTAACTTTTTTTCAAAGCAGAGATCATAAAATGAAACGCTATCAGCTTTGATGTTCGACGACTTCTTATTTTTACTGTCAAGAGATTCTGTGGTGAATAGTTCTCCAAAAACTTTTAATCTGTTTTTCACTTGAAAAATTTAAATTTAAAGAAAAAAATTAAATTAAAAAATAATGAACAGTTCAGAATTATTGTGTTAAAATAGTATGGTCATGTTTATACTGTCCATAGAAAATATTTTTTGCGTAACTGAAATTACTGCAACTAAACAACTAGTAAATATTAATGAAATGGTGAAAAATACATTTGAAAAATATTTTAGAATATTATTACTTGCATAAGTATTTTTGAGGAAGGAAGTGAAATCAATATTATTAGACACAAACAAATAACGTTTATTTTATTCATTAAATATACACATCAATCTAAAGAAAAATTTACTTGGCATAAAGTGATATCATGCATAAGGCTAATCAAATGTTACATTATTTAGCGTTACAGCTTGAACGTTTCTCTAACTAGATAGAACAGGGTGTTTCAAAAAAAATCATCCTATTTTAAAAAATCATAACTATTCAACTTTTAATCCGTTTCGACCGAATAATGTATAGGTAGGAAAAGGGAAATTTCGAGTTTCACACAGTTGCCAACAGTTGCTAACGCTCTACCTTCGTCCGCCAATTAGTGTTTGTAACTGCATAGCAAATATCAGGTATCGCCCTTCCCGTTATATAGGATAAACAAACCAAAATATTTCTATACTGAAATTCAGACATTTCCGAAATTTGAATTTCAGTACTTGAACACCGTTTTAAAAAGAACTATACCAAATACAATAGGTAACAGGATCATTAAATCTTATTTCTCGCAAGATTTGTGAATACAGTCGAACGTCGCAAATCCGGAATCGTCGGGACTTCGGCAATTCCGGATTTGGGATAATTCCGGATCTTAGATCATTTCAGTGTTAAGAAGTGAATTTAACATCATAAATCAATTTAAATTTTTTAAAAATTATTTACTTGTTTTCTTTGATTTATAAGCATAATTAATATTATTTCTTATTTACTTTAACATTTTTACAAAACATTTTATTTAAAGTGAGTTGCTTCATTAGTTTTGGTTTCTGATTAAGTAACTTCTCCTTTATTTTATGTATCGCCATTATGCCCAAATCCGAAATAAAGTCTCTTTGCTTAAGTCCTTTTATTACGGTGTTCAACACTTCCACTAAGCTGTCAATTGGCATTTTATCTTCCGCTTGTGTTTCTTCTTTGCCCTCTTCGCTATCGAATACCGAAGTTTTGGAGTTCATCAACACCATTCTGCATATTTCGGCATGGGTGAGCTGACACCTGTCGGGGCTTCATCGTCGTACTGCAGTACTTCAAAGGCGTCATCTTCGGCAATTTCTTGTCCTCTTGACTTGACGCATTCAAGTAATTCAAAAATTTCAGCTTTTTCTTTTAAGATCTGAAATCCTTTGAAATCGGTATCCACGTTTTCTTCGTCCTCATAGAATATGGTTGCCGACCACAAATTGTGCCAAGCATTTTTCATCGTCGCGGTTGGAATCCCGTCCCGTCCATCTTATTTGTTAACATTTCTTATATTCTGGACTAGTTCATTTTGAGTGCTAGAGAGGGGAAGGAGGAGGGTATTTTAACGCCGCGATTCATTAGAATAGCCCCCCCCCCCGCAATACCTTCGCCGCACATCGTTGCACACGTGGTTAAAAAATCCTCTCTCTCCCCAGATGGTTACGACTGGTTTCTACTGCCTCTGGGCGCCGATTTGTTTGATAAAAGTTAAGAATTGCTTTGGGGAAGGGGATGACGGAATGAAAAAGGTCCGGATTTTGGATCATTCCAGATTTTGGACGTCCGGATTTGCGACGTTTGACTGTATATTCCAACTGATGAATAAAAAGTTCATTTCCCATTTCTTAAAATTCCACACCGAGCAATTTATGGGTTTTGCCTAAGATTTTAAGATCGAAATTAGTAACAAACGAAATTAGCAACAATTAACCAAACAGGGAAGAAAAAAAATTATCCCGGTGAGAAAAAGAGTAAAGCACCATCTATTGAAGCAGAAGAACAGAAGAGAAAGTGAGTTTTTTAAATTAAATAATTAATTTATTTTTTAAAATTATTATTACTTGCTTAATAATTTGAATTTGCATTAATTAAAATATTAATATTGCAATATATATATAGGGAAATTCATTTTATAGAAGCAATTTTAATAAATTTCTAGTGGATCTTGAAAAGGAGTCTCTGTTGTTACAAATTCTTTTTATTCTAGAAATTTTGCTAAAAATAATGTTTTTAAGAACTTTTGAGTATATGTTGGAATGATAATGAGTGAGAAAGCTAATTTTAAATTTGAAATCTTCTATTCTGCTATAAACCCCCGTAAAGAGTTTACCTCCGGAGATATCCATATTCATATCCAAAAAATTGTAACAATAAGCATTAATATTATTATTATTATTATTAATAAAATTATTATATTAAAAGGTATTATTTAATAAAAATTCTTTTTGGTAGCAGTTTGTAATAAAACTATAATCTTCAATGTCAATAAGAAGTAAATCATCAATAAATTTGAAGCAGTGAATTATATTATCTTTAATGATTTTACTGTAAAAAAATGGAGAAAAATATTAGCTAAGGAACTAGAGAATTTAGTGCACATAGGAATACCTTTAATCTGCTTATACACGCTAATTCCATTAAAAAAGGTAGTTTTTATAGGATGTTAAATTTGCTTAAGCTTATCCAGTGTTCCTTCTTAATAATTTCGTTGTCTAGGTAGCTATCGTACAAAGGTGAACACACATCAATAAGTTTTTAATGTAGAATACTGGTAAATAAAGTTTCAAAGTAAAATTAAAAATGTTGTAAATAGTGTTGTTCTTAATAAATTCAAGAATTTCTTGGTTGTTATAAATGATAAAATTTTCTTCCTCCTTTATTTTTTCTGAAATAATCTTAAGAATTTTGAAGAAATATTTCCCAATAAAATAATTGTAACTGTTAGTGTTGCAGGTAACAAATCTATATTTGACCGGTTCTTTGTGAAATTTTACAGTAGGTAAAAGGCATGGATAGTCCAGAGAGTAAGTCCTGATTTAAGTCTCTTGGAAAAAGGCAGAATTATTTTGTCTAATTCTATTTTTTTCATATTTATCAAGAAGATAAGTTTCTCCAGAATTATACTCTTTAACCAGAATTTCTTTAAAATAGAACTTGTACATGGTACAAAAATTATTGGCTGTTTGTCTACAGTAGTAGTAATAAAAACTTTCTTTAAATTGAGCAATTTTATTTCTGAGTTGCTTGGTTACAAAAATACCTCTTTCTATAGTATGAAAATTATTTATATTAATTTTCTTTCGTATCTCCTCCTTAAATTCATGTTTCCATGCATAGAAACCTTCAACAGACCAGTGAAGTCTTCTTGCAACATTAGTAATGAAAAAATCAATGTGCATGCCAATACTAAATAAAACCCATTTAGAATTCCATTTTTCTCTCAGCCTCAATTTCGATCACTTTTCCATTAAATCCCTAAGCTGTTTTGACTTTACAATATTCAGATTACCCGTAATAATATGTCCCTGGTCTTAATCAATAAAATCCTTACACTCTTCTTTATTCCAATGGCAGTCCGAGTTATTAATTTTATTTAAGCTTTTGCACTAATAATTATAAATGCAAATTCTTTTTGGGGGGTTTCTGGAATATTTAAAGGCAATTGAAACTTCTGTTCTCTCCTTAACAGCGAAAATTTGTTTATTATTCTGAAGAGTGTTTGAAAACTCCAACCCCTCAAAATATATATCCAGAAAATTAATAACACCGAAAACCTTATTGACACTGCTTCTGTCTTTAAAAAGAAGGTTATTTCCTACTCAAAGTATCAATTTAAAGAGGTAAAAAAATAATAATTTAATGATGGCATTTTTAAATACAATCTCCTCAAATTTATTTTTAACAAATCATTTAAGCCTATTGTTTTTTAGTCCAAAAATAAATGTTTTTATTTTGCAAATGTTTTCCCCAGTGTGCTCTAAATTGCATAAATTCTGAAATTCTCCAAAATCTATTTCACACCTCTCCTGTCTCCTACCTCTAAATTTACTTCTGTCTAAAAAAATCTTTAAAGATGTTAAATTTCATTAGAAATACAAATTAAAATTCCTTCTATAAAATGAATTTCCTATAATTGCAATATTAATATTTTATTTAATGGCAATATATGAACTAATAATTAAAAAAAATAAACAATATAAATAAATAAAAATTAATCCACTAAATTCTTTTTTAAAATCTTTTCTTCTCATATTTTTTCCTGGTTTCAAATAGAAGGTTGATAATTTTTTTGTTCTTTATCTGTTTTTTAAGAGTATTTTTCTATTTCTGGGGTTGTGTTTTGTCTTTGAAGGTTTTTTTTTGTTGTCTTCTTTCCGTTCCACTTTTGTACTTTTTGGGTAGAAACATTTTGGCTATTTTTTTTACTAGCCATTTTATATAAGAAAAAAACGTTTTGAATCTCTGCTTTTTCGGTTTGACCCCTTACGACGCAAGGAGAGGGTTTCCGCCATTAAGATGTCTTGCTTTCTTTGTCCTTAGAATATACATGCTATTCTTTCAATGAAAATGCAATATCTGATTGTAAGTTTTGGGACATATTATCTCGTTTCATGATATATCATAGAACCCACCTCGCTAAATTTGTGATGAATTTCCAGAATTTAGGACAGGAGCGTCTACATGGCGGAGAGATCAAATATAATTCCTCTCTGACTCTCTTGATCATCCCTGTTGGATCTTGACTGTTTATAACCATGGCACCTGCAATTCTATCTTGTTTCGTGACAAATAAATCTTTTCACCTTTTGATGTGTGTTTATCTCTCGATTGAAGATACCATCGACGCACCCTCAAATTCGTTACAGCACTTCTTCTTGGGGAATATCGGACAAGATGCTAACATACATGGCGGTAACCAACGGAAATCTCTAGACTCTGAGATCAATGTTGATTCTGACTTACTAAATCAAAAAAACATTTACAATAAATGAATTAATCCATTAAAATTTTAGAAATTTAGAAAAAATAAAACAAATCCAAATCGTAGCCACTCCTTAAATATAACCTTCATCAGCCTGAATACTTTGAATACTTAAATATTAACAATTTTAAAACAATCATTCATATGAAATAGTAATATTTCATGAAATAACCCAAACCGAAGTGCATTTTGAGGAGCATGAGGCATAGAAAATGAAAAATAAACAGCAAATTCATCGTTTCGAAAAACTTGTATAAGAAGATGAAATTTTAACACCTCTTTCTAATAACCATGATGCATTAATTTCTTTAGCACCGCACATGAGATACTAAATCGAGCAAATGTCCGAACGAAGTAGA
>BGPR01011541.1:0-48209 GCA_013235015.1 Araneus ventricosus | reverse complement strand
TACTATTAGGCTAATAAATACAGATAACATGAATAAGAGTTGCATTTATTTTTGTAAAATAACACGATATATATACGTAATACGATGCACGATATGTCGTAAAATTTGCGGCAATTCAGTATCAATTTATATGAGTAATGGAAGTTCCTGGCTCTAGAATTAATGACCAGATGTCCTGCATTAGCTTCGAAAGTCCCGGTCCTTCCAATATCTAGAGATTCCCGGATAAAAATTTCAGTTTACTAAATGAAAAAATGAAAACATATCTGTACACTGTCTTGTAAAATTATAATAAATGGAAGTGCACAATAATTAAAGCAGTATAATATTTTAGAACGTAGAATATTTTTCTTGTTAGTAATAACTGAGAGTTCGTCATAAAAAAAGCCACCCTTCCTCAAAAAACATTCTCTCTTTTTACGAGAAATCAAATCACATTTTTAATACAAAGTCGTAAATGTTGCGATAAAAGTGTCAACAGTGCAACAGTTTTATGTTGGGTTCATTTCTCCAGACAAGTTTAATCAACGCCGTAGAAGTAAACTATATTTTTTTCCTCGACGGTCGTTCGTACGAAGAGACCTTCAATTTGCCGGCGAACCTTTTTCTTTTTCCCCCACTCCAAGTATGAGATGTCTAGAAGGAAAAAGTAATGGATTAAATTTAAGCCGATTTATTATCCTAACTCTTTATCAATGGCTTTTTAAAAAGTAGACGGAAAGAATGGAATATTTCGTAGAAGTACAGACACACTTTCTTCTGAATAGTTTCACTTTCTTCTGTGCGAAGATATTTCCCGCTAAAATCTTAGAATTAGGGTTAAAAAGAACAATTCTTTTACCATATAAATCTTGTTTTTCAGAACTATTAGTAAAGTAAATGGGTTTTATCTAATTTATAGCGATTGTTTTAAGAATATTTTATTTCCAAAATATTTTTTCGTAAGAGATTGCAACTTATGTATAAAAGTTGCATCTTTTGTTCTATGGTAATTAACCGGTTTGTTATAAAAAGAACGGAATTTGTGTAGTTTTCTGTATAAAATTAAACCAACTACAATAGCGTAACAAACTGCTTAAATAATGCAATAACTGATTGTGGGAAAAACCTAGAGCTAAATTTTTTCACGTTAAGCAAAAACGATTAAATCTTAAAATGTTAAGATGACTCCCTATTGCATCGAATTGATGCTTAATTTGTTCATTTAATTTCCTTTCAAACAGATACAGTTAAGGACAGTGGATTTTTTTTTTGTAAAAATTACATCGCGAGTGGAAAAAAAATTAAGTTTAGAGCTAAAATTACAATGGAATGTAAATGCTTTAGATAAAGTCAAAATCTCGCTGTTAAAAATCTAAGAAATTGTTTACTTCAGCACAATTCGACAACACGATCGTAACCTCTGTAGGCGGCGAATTTTAAACGCAATTGCAACACGATATATCTAACCGATCGGCAGAAAAACCATTGATCAAAAGATGCTATATCTTATCAGTTGGAAATATCAGTATCATTTATTTGATGTTACTCATACAATAACATAGGATCAAACGATTTTTTTTTTTTTTTAAGTTTCACTTGTAATATAAGAAATCCAAAATATATATCTATTTCTAATTGGAATGACTTTTAAGTTACGTATAATGTAGGTTACAGCATCCATTTTAAATTTCGCTTATAAAAAATAAGGAAGCAGAATTCACACTAACGCGAAGCATACATTTGCATGATTATTTCATCGCCATTTCACTAAGTAATGTCTGTCATTAAGTCACAACACGAAGACAAAGAATTCTTTTTCATACAGAAGCCCGCGAAAGGAGAAATGGAATAAAAGCTGCCGGACCTTTCTGACACAGTAATTCCTTTATGATCTGAACAATCGCCATTTAAATTAGCAGCGTGCAGGAAATACAGGCTGGCTTCGTCGAACTGGGAAAATCCAGCTTCAAGTTCTTCTTTCTAACCGGCAGCTGGTTAAGACAGGTGAAACACGTTAATTAATGAGAGTTGGAAGAGGAGAAACAAGTTATAATTGTTTCTGCTGTAAAGAACACTTTTTACATGCAAATGCACTCTTAACGATAATTGAGTGAGCATCGTTAAACTGTTTAGCAGCATGTTATATGCATTGATTTTTTTTTCGAGTGCATGATTTACGTCAACTGAGAACTATACGCATTACATCGTTAACCATGATTTGGTATAAAGAATTTATAAAGAAATAAAATTAGTACAATCAATTCAATAATTTCATACATGTTTATTAGCAAATTGAATTGTTCCATCAGTGTTAAAACGAAAATAGGCTATTTTTAATTGAATTTAACCTCGTAAAATAGAGCCTCATATACGTTCTTTAGTGAGCCTCAGCATTTAAAATTAATTCAAGTTAGATTATGTATAATTCAATCACTGAAGATTTTGGAAAATATGCACAAGCCTTGGATTTATAAAATGCACAGATATTCTGACATTTTTAGCAGAAATTTTCCCGCGATTTACAGTGCTTTTTAGTCGATTCAAAATTTTTAATTAACGACTGATTATAGAAGGAGAATTGTATTAATTGTCAAATATGAAACATGAAAAGCAATTATAGAGAAATAAGTCGTTGAATAAAAAATATTACACAGTAAAATATCATTAGTTCGGATGAAAATCATTCATGCATTTTAAATTTCCATCCATTTTTTATTTTCTTTTATTTTAGCACAGTTCTTATAAACAGCACTAGACATTTTAAAATTTAAGAATATATCGCAAAAAAAAAAAAAATACTTAAACATATTAATAAACTTACAATTCTCTAACTTACATAATTCAAGATAATGCAAGTTCTTTTATCAATAATCATAATTTACAAATCGTCTGCAATAAAATGAATAAAAAGAGAAAACCGGCCGATCTAGAACAATTCATAAAAACTGTTCTTACCTGATGGTGAGATGCTCCAAATGTCCCGAAAACTACGAAACATGAGAAAAGAATCGCAGAACACAACACTTTCGGGACCGCCATCGGGGTTCAAGGGGAAGACCAGTCAATTTACTACAAATGTGATTTTTTTTCCTTGCGGGTCCCTCCCTATCCAAAAGTTTTTATTGTTTTTCTAAACACTGGAAAAAACAATCAAAGAAAGAAGATCGTGAACAAAATATTTTGTTTTTCTTCCCCTCTTCCTTGCACTCCCCTCAACAATATCAGATACACTCACAGTTCCCCATTCATGAAAGCTCCGTTGGTAGGGGAGAGGGTCTGTCAAACCGAACCGGCAAGGCTCGAAGAAAAAGCTGAGGAGCCAACATAATCACGATACTGTCTGAGGTTGCCGGGAATTCGCGCCGTACTGAGATTCTCGCCAAGCCGAATTCGCCAACACGAACGCGAAACAAATAGGATCGATCTAATGAAAACGATTTTTTTTTCCCGCTAAAGGAAAAAAAAAAGCAGACGATTCAGCATGATTAAATTTCAGAATGGCTCATAAAATGACATAAATAAAACAAAGTAATAAAATGGTATTATTTTAATATTTCGTGGTGTTAAAGAGATACGTGACATGAATTTATGGCGGAAAACAGGTTATATAACATCATATATTTTAGAGGGTTTCCTTTAAAATTTTCTTAAAGCAATGATTGAATATATTAAATGGTATAAAACGAGTTTTTCATGTAGTTTAGGATCTTTCCTTCCTGCAAACAAGTGCTATGAATGACAGTTTTTAATGTTCGAATCATGTCAAATGTCAAGGGTTTTTCTCTGAGATTAACTTTCTGATTATGTAAGATAGTATAAAATAACATAGGTGGTAGTTCATTATGAATCATATTTTTCATTTCAAGTGCACTGATAAGATGACGGCTTGGATTCCAGTCGGGAAGATATGGAGATGTTTGGGCTCAATTGTTATCAAATTTCTCAATAGAAATCGATTGACCTGCTTGGCGACACCCATTATATAAAGCCCACACAAATACAGCTCATCTGAAAGTTAATACATAAAACCATAATTAAAAACAAGAAAATAAGAGATTGTTATATCAATAATTTTAAAAAGGCACTGGCATTTGTTATTTAATATTCAAGGATTGAATATATCGAATTTATTCTTTATTGTTTATTTATCTAACATTTATTTTTGAACTAACTTTTTTATTTATTGTATGAAGAGATTCTTATCACACACACAAAAAATGAACATATCAATTTTACAAAGTAGGGTTTTAGAATTGGATATACAGTCGGACCTCTATTTAACGAAGTCGCTAAATCCCGAAGAAAAGTTCGCTATATGGAAAATTCGTTAAATAGAGATTCACCTTTTAAAATACTTTAAACTGCACAAACCAGATTTTAAATTCATAAACACTAAATGTTGTTAAAAAAAGTAATTAATCACACCTTTATTTTGTAAATTATTATCTATTTGTTTTATATATTTTACCCATCAAAAAGAAATCTGCAAGGAAAACAAGAATAAAACAAAACATTGTCCGGGAATACACTGTATTTTCAATTTAAAAAATAATTTTATATTAAAATTAATGAATTTTAGCATTTTATCATACGAAGGTTTGTTGATTTCTGCATCACGATCATTTCAATCTTCGTCTTCATCGCAATTCATTTCTTGGATCACAAGAAAAAGTTCGTTAAATAGAGAATGCACTTCTCTATTTGGAGGTTATTTTACGAAGAAATTCGCAAAATGTTCTTGGTTCCATGAAAAAGTTCGCAAAATAGAGAAATTCGCAAAACAGAGGTTCGTTAAATGGAGGTCCGACTGTATATTAATTTTGCAAAAAATTGAGGGGAGTCAGTACGCCCTATGCCACCAATGTTAAATTGACCATATTCTCTGTACCTTTCCTCACAATCTATTATAGATACATGTGTGAAATTTTTTATACAGTTTAAGTAGACATTTATTTCTATACTGACGTGAAAATCGTTAAATAGAGATTCACCTTTTAAAATACTTTAAACTGCACAAACCAGATTTTAAATTCATAAACACTAAATGTTGTTAAAAAAAGTAATTAATCACACCTTTATTTTGTAAATTATTATCTATTTGTTTTATATATTTTACCCATCAAAAAGAAATCTGCAAGGAAAACAAGAATAAAACAAAACATTGTCCGGGAATACACTGTATTTTCAATTTAAAAAATAATTTTATATTAAAATTAATGAATTTTAGCATTTTATCATACGAAGGTTTGTTGATTTCTGCATCACGATGATGCCACCAATGTTAAATTGACCATATTCTCTGTACCTTTCCTCACAATCTATTATAGATACATGTGTGAAATTTTTTATACAGTTTAAGTAGACATTTATTTCTATACTGACGTGAAAATCTTACATAAATATAGCTTGGTGTTTTTTAAAAAATGTTTTAACTGAATGTCACTATGAATTTTTCAAAAAATGACGTTTTCTAACACGAGATCAGCACTATTAAGAAATATTTTCGAGATATCAGAAAAAAATTCACATCGGTATATACATTTATATGTATAGAATAGGTGGTAAAAAGTTCAAAAGCATATATAGAGTAGATTTTGAGAAAATAGTACACGCAGTTTCAAAAATACCATTTTGAGATAATTCAAGTTAAAGGTGAAAATCTTGTGTTACATTCAGCTGTTTACATTTTTAAAAAGTTTATTCTAAATTACTTCTAATATGAACACGAGCAAAAGACTTATATCGTTAGAAAAGTCTCGAAATGGAGATTTCAAATATATAAAAATAAAAAAAATCGAATTTTTGAAAGTATATCGGGTAGTGACTCCCCTTAAAAACTTTAGTTAGTAACAGTAACTAAACTAGTAACAGTAACTTTAGCTTTAACAAAGGGGGAAAATAAGTTTTGAGACAAATGAGACTGCATCCTAGTACAATTGGATGCTAAGATTCGAAAATTGTAAAATAACATATTTAAAAATAAAAATCATATTTGTTCAGCTTTGATGCAAAGCTCCTATATATTTGTGGGTTATACACATTGCTATTGTATGGTATTATTACTTAACACATTTTTATTATTTTATTGTGATTACTCGTTACTGTGTGTTATACGCAATTGTTTTTGCATGTTTTATGATTTTGTTGTATTGTACTGTGTCATTTCCTATCTTACTGTTTTCCCATTTTTATGTCTTTTTTTTCTTTTCGTTTTTCCTTCTTTTTCTTCTTATTTTCATTATTATTTTTATTTTGATGTTATTTAGTTATTATTCAAGAAATTGTGTATTGGACAGTTTGAAATTATGTATAGGAAAATTTGAAACTATAAGAAACTGCGTATATGTTGATTTAGCCTCTTTCTTGTGATGCTGTGTGTTGCATGCTTAGATTTTAATTTGTGGTTTCCTGTATGTACATATTTTTAAGCTTTCTTTTTTTTCTCATGATTGTATTTTAATTTATGTTATATGGAAATTAATCAAGATTTTGTGTTTAGGAAAGTTTGAAAGTGCGTATAGGAATTTGAAATTGTGGGAAATTGTGTTGGTTATTTTAATATTTTTTCCTGTGAAGCAGTGTACTTTGTGAAGAAATCTTCAGCTCGAAATTGCTGGCGTTCTTCGGAACTGTCAGTGGCTCGATATTTGTATGTCCGTAAGGACAGGTCAAATTACTAGTTATATTATGTCTATTTTTGTTGTTTTTATAATTACTAGAGCTCGCCCAGCGGTCGAAATTCGACCGTAATTCATTAATTTTTTTAAGTTTGAACGTTATTGAGGTTATATTTTATTGAAACGAAAAAAAAAAAAAAAAAACGGGCTGTTAAAAAAATAAATGTTGTCCGAATGTTGGCCACAGACTTTTATGTGTTTGACATTCAGTATGAACGTAAACAATGAATGTTTTATTTTATTCAATTTAATGTATTAGTAATACATACTATATATAAATTCCTTAGAGATAATCTCTACTCTGTGCGACTGTTTGACCAGAGACTAATATGTGTTTGATATTGATAGATTTAAATCACCTGCATTTTGGATTTCACTCCGAAGAGTTTTTTTTATAAATAATCTAAATAAACTCCCTCTTGGAGTGGATTTCACGGCGGGGGGATTAAATCAATTACAAATGATCCACTCCGCATAAGCTCCTCAAGGGAGGCAAGACCCAGGAACAATCAGGAACCAGCGAGTGCAGCCTGCGACAACATCGACTTAGTGCAATTTGATAGCCATCCATGTCCAACGATCAGCAAACTCCGAAAAACCGGCATAGAGCCACAAAATGGTGAAAATTACCTATAAGTTCTATCAGCATTGCATAACTTTTAACTTTCTGCACTCCTTCTCCATATGAACTTTAACTATGGCAAATCTCACACTCCTCCGTGAGCGCAGTTTGCTTAAAAAGGGGTACAAAGTTTTCTCTTCACGTATTAATATATAGAGTCTAGTAGTTATATATGTGAGAGTGTATATTAAAGGGGACACATTACCCAAAAATTGGCCAAAGTATTAATTTTTATTTTATTGGCTTGTTTTGTTGTTCTTATCTTTCTACTTTAATGCAATAAAGCATCAAATTCTCAAATTTGTTCCTTTAATGTTATAGAAGTTATTTAGTGTTTTATTTGCGATGGCCAATGATAAACATAAGCAAATGACAACTTTAACTGACTTTTTCTCCATGTCGGACTTTTCTGCACTTTCATGTTTTAGCTAGGGGGAGTGTTCTCCCCTAAACTTTCTTGTATACTTCCCCAAAAAGGTGCCGTTTCCCCTTTCCCCGCGTGGTAAAAAAATTCGAACCTACTGTTACCCAGAATCCAATGAAGATCAGAATGTTTTTCATTATAGTGATTGAAACATTTCTAGGTAAAGAACCAAATTCAAAGAGATGCGTACCGATTTTCCGCTCTTACTGGCTCAAGGACAAACTGACGTAATTCGCTATTCCGTAATGAAATTCCGTCCCGTTCCTTTCGCGTGCACAGAAGATTGCTTCCAGTGCGCATGCGCGTGGAGACGGCGGATTCTCTTCAAAAGTAAATTATACAGACCGGCAGACAGTCAACCCTTTGACGGATTTGGCCCAGAATTTTATACGGACCTACATTCATGATGATAAAACTGTGTACAAAATTTTATCCATCTAGCTATTCAAGTTTTTGAGTTATAGTGTTCGCATGAGCGCGGACAGACAGACAAGCAGACTTCCTATAGACGGATTTTGTCCAAAATTTGATCGAAACCTACAAATTATGTTTAAAGACCACATACCAAATTTCATCCCCGTAGCTCTAATAGTTTTCGAGTTATCGTGTTCACAGACACACAGACATTATTCCAAAATTGTGTTTTTCGGACTCAGGGAGGTCTAAAACGTGGAGATTCGTCAAAATCTCGAGTTCGAATTTTTTGACGATTAAAATACTTTCTCTTTGTATAACTTCGTATACGAGAAAGTAACCAGCGGGAGTGGTCTCCCCTAAACTTTCTCGTATACTTCTCGAAATAGGTGCTGTTTCCCCTCCCCCCCGCGTGGATAAAAAAATTCGAATCTATTGTAACCCAGGATCCAATGACTATCAGAAAATATTTAGGTAAAAAATCCAATTCGAAGAGATGCGTTTCGATTAAATGAATACTGATTTCTACTGTTTCTTGGCTCAAGGACAATCCTTCCGCGTGCACAGATTGCTACCAAGTACGCATGCGCATGGAGAATCGGATGAAAAAAAAGCGCCAAGCAGGAGTCAATAAATATCGTGCACAGAAGATTGCGTTCGATGCGCATGCACGTGGAGATAGCGGACTCGTTGGAGATGCGCTTATACAGACCGACAGACAGTCAACCTTTTGACGGATTTGGCCCAAAATTTTATACGGACCTACATTCATGATGATAAAACTGTGTACCAAATTTTATCCATTTCGCGTTCGCATGACCGCGGACAGACAGACAGACAGACTTCCCGCTGACGGATTTTGTCCAAAATTTGATAGAAACCTACAAATTATGTTTAAAGACTACATACCAAATTTCATCCTTGTAGCTTTAATAGTTTTCGAGTTATCGTGTTCACACACACACAGACATACAGACACACAGACATAATTCCAAAATTGTGTTTTTCTGACTCAGGTAGGTCTAAAACGTGGAGATTCGTCGAAATCTCGAGTTCGAATTTTTTGACGATTACAATACTTTCTCTTTGTATAACTTCGTATACGAGAAAGTAAAAAGGCTAAGGATTTTTTTTTTCCTTTTTTAGATAGAGCATTCTAATTGTTTGTACTTGTTTATCGTTACGCATATGATAAAACTGCGCATACAATAAGCATTCAGTTGCTTAGTTATTTTATATTCAAGATGTAAATTGAGGTACTGCTATATTTTCTCATTTTTCACCACATAAAACTGTAAAAAAAAATCTATATTTAAGGGAATATTAGATGTATTTTGAAATCCATGCACAGTTTTGTGTTATATATTTCAGTGAATCTGCAGACAAATTTTGCAGCGAAAATATTCATATTTGAAAAAGTAGGGAATTTTAAAAAATGTATGTTTCTTTAAAAAATTAAAAATCCAACTTAAAAAGCAGATAAAAATGATTTTTTTATCTTTAAGATGTCTTTATAAGATTGTTAAGTTTTAATAGTATGAAAACTTTTTCAATAATACTTGAAATAAAATTGCTCAAAATGTAATGTGTTCCCTTCCCAGATAGCAAAGAAGGTTGCGGAAAGGTTGCCATTTCACTTTCCATAGGCTGTCCGCGAAAGCATTTCCGCGTAAACCGTTTCGGAAACCATTGCCACAAGGTTTACATAGGAAAGCTTTTTATTAACTACCTCACCGACAAGGTTTGAACGAAAAGTTCGCGAAAGCATTTCCACGCAAACCGTTTCGGAAACCATTCCCGCAAAATTGACGTAGATAAGCTTTTTATGAACCACCTGTCACATCGCGTGTAGCCCCGCTGGTATAGTGGTTATTGCGTTTGCCTTCCACTCTAGGAACGCGGGTTCGATCCCCGGCTCGGATGAATTTGAAGTTTGTAGGAGTACGACTGTGAAAAAGGGGGTTCCTATCTGTAGGAATACGGCTTCGGAGGGGGAAGGGGGTTCTATTTTTTTCGCCGAAGGAGGACTCTCAACAACCTTTTGAAAAGGCATGAAACAAGCTTAAGGAAAGCCTGAAACAAGCTCGTAATAAAAGCTTGGGGAAATCTTACTAAAAACTTTACATAAAACCTTGTTTCTTGTTGACTAGCGAACCTTTCCGCTACCTTGCCGAAAGGTTCAACCCTTGTCATGGGAATCTTTGTGACAACTCTTTACCATTGCCGATGACAAGGTTTCCAAAACCTTTTAGATAAGCTTTCTTTGCTATCTGGGTTAATTGTAAATTTTAGTATTTTTGCTTAATTATTTCATGAAGCGGTGAACCTTGAGTTAGAAAGAGAGATTTTCATTGTATTGCATAGAACGAGTCGGAATCAGTAGTTGGTTGTATGCCAAGGTGCCGGGTTTGTTGCACGGCCTGCTTTCGGTCGCCCACCTATCCGTCGCCTACTATATATTTTGTTTTGCATTTATTTAAATTGGAGTTGTACTTCGAACTTTATTTATCTGACGGGCGCTCTTCGGAGCTGCTAATGGCCAAAATTTGTGTGTCCGTAAGGACGAATTAAATTAATAAATTTATTATTTTGAACATATACAGTCGGACCCCGATTTAGCGAATTCATCTAGAACGAAAATTTTATTCGTTAAATCGGGGGTTATTCGTAATATCGAGGTTCAAAACAAAAAAATAAAAATTTCTGCACTTACCTTATGGAACAGCCCTAATAAGCAACTACACAAAAATATCCATAATTAGAAATTGTACACTTTTTATTCAGCAGCTAAAAATACAGCGAATAATTACGCACTAGTTAATTTGAAATTTTAAAGTATGTACTGAGTAAAGTTTGACAATTTCCTTGATTCCTGACCCGAAAAAGTTATTTTTCGACTTTATGGAGAGAAGAAAATATTGCGTCATTTACATCCTGCTGCATTAGGCATGTTTTCACAGTTTCCAAACCATGCAAAGCATCATCAGAAAAAGTAAGTTTTAATGCGAGTTTCGTTATCGATTTCTGCATCAGAATCGCTATTCATTGGTTGCGATAAATCAACAATTTCACTAACTTCAGTTGCACAGATAGACAGTCCGTCATCACATGTGACATAATCGTTAAATTAAATCTATTAATTCGTTAATTCAGGGTTTTTTATTCGTTAAATAGGGTTTTTTGCCTTTATTTTAATCGGGGGAAAAGAAAAATTCGGTAAATAGGGGTTCGTTATAATTCGTACACACATGTGCATGTTATCCATTCCTTCAAACCCCTAGTCTCATTACACTATGAAAAATAAAGTTTTATATAATTAAATATTGTTTAGCAATGGATTCGGAAACCCTCCGCGATTTTGCGCAAGCGCCGGGCAGAGTTATTTTCACCAAAATAGGGGAAGTGAAGAATGGAAGAGTGATGTTTACATTTTACTGAGCGTGATCCAACAAGAACTCCGGAAATGCGCTCATACGACTCATTGCCTGACACCCCTTTCCGGTGTAAAATCGTCCCAAAGTGGTAGTCTCGGAATCCGTTGCTCAACAGTAAGCTCAGAGTTGGAAAAAATGGGACGGCGTATAAAGTGCGCCAACCTGATCTGGGTGCTGTGAAAAGTTACCTGTCCGCAAAGGATTAAATCATTGTATTTATTATTCATT
This sequence comes from Araneus ventricosus, assembly GCA_013235015.1. Classification (NCBI taxonomy): domain Eukaryota; kingdom Metazoa; phylum Arthropoda; class Arachnida; order Araneae; family Araneidae; genus Araneus; species Araneus ventricosus. Next base: position 36,428 of record BGPR01011541.1, on the reverse strand, counting down.
GTATTTTAATTTTTTATCATGTTCAGTTCTAAATAAATGCTTCAGTTTTTAAAATAACCAAGTTGAAATGATTTTAAAACGTTTATTGAAACAATTTAATTGGCCACCTAATTACAGCTAACCAAACTGAAAATTATTTAAAAAAGTTGCTAAATGGAAGCTAGCATGGGGAAACAGACCGAATTATTTATCGTGTGATAATTTCACATTTTGTAAGCTTTAAAGTTCAGATCAATTAAAGTATGTCCAATAAGATCGCCAGTCGACGGAATGGACAGTGAAAAGGTGTAGAAAGAATGCGAGGAAACACCTTAGTATCTTAAAAGTTTCGTAAGACATGTAAAACAAATGAACAAAGAAAAAAAATAATATCCAACAGTTATGTGAAGAGTATCCAATTTTTAAAGGGTAACAAAAATAATATCCAAAAAACTTTTCGTTAATGAAACTCTCTCTATGGCAGTATTATTTTCATTTTCAAATAAAAAAAGGATTGTTTAGCAAAGGAGTCGGAAACCCTCCTCGCTTTTGCACATGCGCGGGGTGGAGTTATTTTCATCAAATTAGGGGGAAAGTGAATAATGGAAGGGTGATGTTTACATTTAACTGAGCGTGATCGAACAAAGAACTTCGGAAATGCGCTGATATGACTCTTGCCTGACATCCCTTTCCGGTGTAAAATCGTCCAAAAGTGGTAGTCTCAGAATCCGTTGCTGAAGAGTATCCTAACACTTTTCAATGCGCGCAATCTATAAACGTTAAAATCAAACAAGATATGACATATGCCTTAGTAATTTGAATGCTTTTAATGCACATCATCTGCATTTGCATAAGGGGGACCGTCTTCATATTTATTTTCATATCATCTTCAAATTTTCCAGTAGCACAACCCACATAGTTTTTTTTTCTTTTAAACTACGGGGTGTTCATTAATTATTGTCGGGGTTTCCGTACCTCATAACTTTCGAATAAAAAATATTACGCAAAAACCGATTACGTATTCGTAAATTAAAACTCAAAGAATTTCATTACTGATATTAAAAAGATTAATGAATTTGCACATGGCTGCCCTTCGTGGCTCGTAACACATCGAGACGAAATTCGATTTCCCTCAGAGTGTTCTCCAGCATTTGTGGGGTAATATTTTGGATCGCAGTAACAATTCTGCGCTTCAGTTCATCAAGGGAGTTCACAGGGGTCTTGTACACAATGTTCTTGACAAACATTGCGTGGACTGCGAGTAAACGTTTCTTGGATGCGATCAACATTTTCCTGTGAAGTGCTCGGTCTTCCCGCTCCCTTTCGGTGTAGAACGCTACCAGTTTCCTGAAATTGTGTTAACCAGCGTCTGATAGAATTATCCGAAGGAGGATCTTTCTTGTACGTGGTCCTGAAGCGACGTTGAGTAGTTATGACTGATTTAGTTTCGAAAAACCACAATACACACATTGCTTTTTCTTGCACGGCCGCCATTTTTATTTATGACGCCATAATTACCCAGACTGCAAATGCGCTAAGATCGCATTGTTGCCACGTAAAATTCTTTGAGTTGTAATTTACGAATACGTAATCGGTTTTTGCGTAATATTTTTTATTCGAAAGTTATGAGGTACGGAAACCCCGACAATAATTAATGAACACCCTGTATTGTACACATACTCTCTGAATGAGAAATTTTAGGTAATTCGATGCAAATAAACCGGAGATATGATTAAAAAGATGAAAGGATTTTTGTTTTATAGCTTAAAGAACCAAACAATATGCTGATTGAACTCTTTAAGCTTGCAGTAGCACTCGTGAGTTCAAATTAGGGAATGGCGAAACATAAAAACTTTTTTTCGGCTAACCAGGGTTTTTTTTTGTTTTTTTTTTAAACCAAAAACCGGGGGAAAATCTGGGTCGTAAGATAGGTTTGATTTTAGGTTCGACTAGACTAAAATTTAATAAGTCATAAAGCTTTGAATTTCATCTTAGGCCGATCACCGACAACCGCTTCCTCGAGGCGTCTGTTGGTTGGCGGATTACTGAAACAGTATGAACAGATAAATATTGGCCAATGAACTGATTTCCTGCAAAAACTATACTAATAAAAAATTTTGTCTGCAAACGGCGTCTGTTTTTTGTAGCCAAAAATATTTATCTTTAGTCGGAAGTTCTGTGGCTTCCGAAATATTAGTATCTGCGTTGAATGATGTTGGTTTCGATGAGAGGTGTCGACTCACGAATCAACTAATTGTTGAAAGAGTCTTTATGAGCAGATTAGATAATAAATACTGGCCAATGAATTAATTTCTTGTGAAAACAATATTAATAAAAAATTTCGTCTATAATACTTACTTATTACAATAATTACTCATTTATTATTATTACATATTGTATTAATTACTTATTTATAATCATTACTTATTACATTAATTAATTATTGTATTAATACTTTCTTATTGTATATTATTATTAATAAAAAATTCTGACCATAAAGGTTGATTTAAAAAAAAACCCGAAAACCGGTTATGTTGAGCGGTTTAAACCGCCATGTTAAACCGGAGGTAAAAAAAACCGGTTTAACCGAAAACCGGTTTTTTTTTTTTGGAAAAACCGCCATAACTAGTTCGAATCTCATTTACACCAAAGAATAGGCGCATCTATAAGCTTACAGCAATTTATTATGGCCGTGGATCAAAGTCACGTAACAATGCAAAGCTAATGCTGCAATTTCTAGAATAGGATGCCGATTCGAGTGCCATTCTTGCTGTTAGTTTTTTTGTTTTTTTTTTTGGAAATTGTGAGGTCCTTTCCCGAAATCTCTAAGAATTTTGAGAAAAAGAAGCTCATCTCAAAGATAATAACTACAATTTGCTATAAAAGAATACATTCCCCATATAGCAATTTTAGTTTGCAGCAATCTTGCTCTGCAAATCAAAATATTTCATACGTGCTTTTTAACATTTCATAGAACAGTTAATTAAAGATAAATCTAATTTTCATTGAAATGCTTCATAATTACTCAAGTTTTATTTCTCTAATGGATCAAATATGCATCGAGTATTCTTTCCGAAGAAAATGAATATCTTTTTCTTCATTCGGTAAAGCAGATGTGATAATCAGCGGTAAGACAAATATTGAAGATAAGATATTTACCTCTGCATTTCTCAAGTAGGAATTGTGACAAAGTAATCACTTGAAGCACCTGATATCTACGTATTGTTATCTACCTTCATCTTCAGATTTACATATTGGAAACTAAGTTTAGGATATGACAAAACGAATGCTCTTTATATCGCACGTGGTCAATCTGCTTATAAACTTATGTAGAATAATCATAAACGTAGAAAATTAGGAGAATTACAGCTGACATGAGATCTGCATTGTGGCAGATTTTATGAGAACAGGTATCGCGCAAAATTTAAGATAAGGGATTGATTTCAGTTTTTAAGTCCTAAAGATTGCTTAGGACCATCTGAGGTGTCTTCAGATGAGAAAGATTACGCCAGATCTGATGCATCTCTAATAGCACTACCATCCCAAAAGCAATTTTAGTTTGCAGCAATCTTGCTCTGCAAATCTGCAAGCTTGCAACAAATTTGACGCGACAGGAGTGCGAGCTTGAAACAAGTTATTGCAAACGACGAGGTCACCACGCGTCGAACTTGCAGCGTCAAACTCATTGCAAACTATAGCAAAAACAGAGACGAACCTTGGATTCGAACCCCCGACAACTCGCTTCGTAACCTGTCGCCTTAGCCACTCAGCCAGCGGAACCTCGATCTCCGAAGACCGTTTGCGCTAATATATCGTGCATCAACGCGTTTTATTTTAAACTGTCTTCTTGATTTCATTAATTTTTTAAATTTTGAGTTGAGAATATAATTTGAAGTCAAAGAGAGGTCGATTTTCGCTAATAACTACGTTTTGCTACTGGAATAAATTATGAAATTAGGGTTCAAAAGTAATTACTTATGGGACACAAAGTAAGTTATTATTTTTCAACAAACATTGACTGTTTTTTAAGTTTAATTTCAACATTAAGAAAAAGGCGATACATAGTTTTCTTTAAAGTGCGAGTTCTATATTTAGTAAAAAGATGGAGAATTTTTGAAAAGTAATTATTTTTTTATAAAAAGACCTAGTTAGTTTTTTTCAAATTATCATTGATTTATTGAATTAATAAAAAGAAGGACGGTCTAGGAGATGCTATTAAAAATCGGATGTTTTTCAAAACAGAGACAAAGATTATCTTTAAGTGTGCTATCATCTTTGCAGCAAAGTGTGAAGTTCGTCATGACATCTTCACAGCAAACTTGTTTTGCAAGTGGGTTGGTCGATTATGCTTTGTTACTTTGCAGGAGGTTTGCTGCAAAGTTGCCACATCAAGTTTGTCATGACAAGCTAATATCAAGAAAAATCAAACTTACTGCAACTGTACATGCTATCTGGGATACCACTCCAGTATTGCCGACTATTCTGACTATTAAATTTAATACACAATAGTCCACATTTACTATCTGTATTCAATATAACTGAAATTCGAACCCACAACCCTCATCAAGAAGCGGAAGTTCCGGCAGTAGGCCGAGATGACCACCTGGGAGAAGACAGAAACTTTTTTCTACATAAACCCTGAATAACACAGAAATAAATCCACTTGTGGCCTAGGGGGTTAAGGCGTCATTATAGCTCAGGAATTTCATTTCGAAGGTTGTAAGTCCTAAGCAAATTCTGTTCTTAACTAATTTTATTTAAAAACGGATATACCGATGTGCTCTTTAGCAACGTATTGCTCCCTCCGATCGCATTGGCTGTTGGAGGTTTTCCTCCAAACGAAACACAAACGGGGGCCAGTTACCCTGAAACTTCTGCAGGAAAGTAACCTATTCCCATATACTGGAGTTTAACTCAGACTTCTACACAGACAGTGCCTTTAACTTTAACACCACACCGCCGTCTCTAGAGCTCATGTGGCTCCTATCCGGGTCGGTATAGATGTAGGTGGACTTCACTGAGTTGCAGAAAAATAATTGTAGCAAGAGAAGAATGACAAATGAAGAATTTACAAAGCTGGTGTTAACACATAGAATTGACAACAAAGTAAAGGTATCTATATATTAATACGTGAAGAAAAAACTTTGTATCCCTTTTTAAGCACATTGCGCTCACGGAGGAGTGTGAGATTTGGCATAGTTAAAGTTCATATGGAGAAGGAGTGCAGAAAGATAAAATTTATGTATAATATGTGTTACAAATACATTAAATTAAATAAAATAAAACATTCATTGATTACGTTCGTACACTGTAAAAAATGAGCGAAGTAAATGCGGAGTGGATGATTTGTAATTGATTTAATCCCCACGCAGTGAAATCTACTCCAAGAGGGAGTTTATTTAGATTATTTGTAAAAAAAACTCTTCAGAGTGAAATACAAATTGCGGATGATTTAAATCTGCCAATGTCAAACACATATTAGTCTGTGGTCAAACAGTCGCGTAGAGTAGAGATTGTCTCTAAAGAATTTATATATAGTATGTATTAATTACTAATACATTAAATTAAATAAAATATTCATTGTTTACGTTCATACTGAATGTCAAACACATAAAAGTCTGTGGTCAACAGTCGGACAACATTTATTTTCTTAACCATACGGGGTTTTTTTGGTTGAATAAAAAATATATAAAAAAATACGAAGCACGTATTCTTTATTTCATTTTTCATTTTTTGTATTAATTTTTTTATTTAAATTGTATATAATTTGAAAAAAGATAGGAAAATTAACTGTGTAGCCTTGGCGAAACCTGGCCAGTATAGCAATAAAAAGAACAAAGGAAATGTCAAAAAACGCGTTATTGTTTTTTAAATATGACTTAGCCAAGCTATACCTCATTTTTCCTACCGTTAGTATTTTTCAAATAATTCGAAAATTAATGCATAATGACGTATTTGTACACGCTCACAGCTGACGCAATAGAACAAAATTCAAAAAAATTATATGTAATGATTATAGAGGTATACTCTTTGACAAAAGAACCTCAATAACGTTCAAACTCAAAAATTTAATGAATTACGGTCGAATTTCGACCGCTACGCGACCTCTAGTATATATAATATCTTGAATAACACGGTGTGAATGAAAGAAAAATGATGAATGTAGATGATGAAGAACAACACGAGGGAGCTTACATCAATGCACTGGTTTTGAGTAACGTATTAGAGACGGGGAACCATTGCGTGTTAATTGTGGAACACAAGGAATATGGAGATTACTATTAAAGATTTATGAGAAAGGAAGGACTTAGTATATTCAGTGTATTGAATGCAGGATAAGCTAGAGTTATTGTACAAATGCAGGTGAGTACTTATTCCAGTCGCATTATGTTTCCACTATCTATTATGAATTTAATCATGTTTATTATTCTTTTTCTTGAATTCGGATTCTCCAGGACTCTTTGGTACCACAGACTTTCCAGTGAAGTAGAAGGTTTCCTAATATGCTAACAGAGAGTCAATGGGCAAGATTTCACATAGTGGATGGGCGCAAGAGTGATCCGATAAATGGAAACGGTTAAGGAATGAAGGGAATGGACCGTGTCCTGTGACGAACAGAATTTCTTCACGTGTCCAAAAGACTGGTTTTAGGTGAACTGTTTTGAGCACTTTATGAACAGAACGTCCAGTGTTTCCATTATCCCAAAGATTTCGTCATTTTTTTTTTAAAAAACAGTTCTTGTAAATGTTGTTTAAGTTCCCATCGAGGGTTTAGAGCTTTCATTAGTGCTCCAATTGCGTTTTGATTATCAGAAGACCACACTTCCTCTTTATCATAAATTCTTGGTTGATGTCTAGTTACGCGTGACCAGGTGGGATTATTCACAACAAAAACATTAAAATAACTGAAACCTAAAGGAATAAATGCAATGACAAAATTAATAAACTCTTCTACTACTAGTTTTTATTTATTTCCGGATAAATCTGGTTAGCAGAGATTACTCCCAATCAAATGACAGAACTAATGAACTCTTCTACTACCATTTTTTATTTATTTCCGGATAAATCTGGTTCGCAGAGATTACTCCCAATCAAGACCAGCCAGCAATTCTGGATTTTGCATGAAATCTATTTCCTTTTCTGAAGTGAAAATAAATGCCCTCGTTATTAAGCATGAAAATAATTAAATCTACAATTTTTTTAGTGTTTTCAAATTTACCTGAAATTATTTGTAAAATTCGTGTATCCATTTTCACTGAATTTTACTTTCAAACCAATTTCACTAACTTTCGATTACCGCCGTTGGAATTTGACCAGAAACTAATTCTATATTTATCGAGAACATACATTTAAACGAAGAAAAGTCACTTCCCAAAGATTTAAAATATGCAAACTTTATTTCAAACTCAATTTTAAGGTTTAAATTCTTCCCATGTCTTTTTGATATTCTGTAGTTTTATCTACACTTGGTTTGAAAAAAACTATGAGAAACAAATTTTAAAAAAAATTAAGCTTAAAATTAAACCTTTGTTACGTACTATTACATTAAATGATCCGGAAGGATATTCATAGCAGGCTTGGAGTACTAAGATAAAAAATCATTCTTTTAAAGCAACTGTCTCATAAATTTAGAACAGGATCTTTGCTAACTGCATTCCAAGTAATCTTACAATAGAGTCAAAACAAGCGTTATCATGGAAGAGATAGTATGTTTTTATGATTTGCTTTGTTCAATATAGTCAGAGTACGTCAGTGATGATATCCTGTAGCGCATGCATTCATCGCTATGCTAATCTGGTATCTGCATAAGAAAAAAATACTTGCTCAAATACAGTCTTCATATTTACATTCATATATAGATACAATCAATAACTGTTGCAAAATAACAGTTTTATTTATTCCGATTTAAAAAAAAAATTTATTACTGTAGTCACGCAAGTATTGTTTACAAATAACGTTTTTTTTATTTTTAAATCCTGGAGCTATTGTTTATCAACTGATTCGGAAACCCTCCGCGCTTTAGCGCATGCGCCGGGTGGATTTATTTCATCAAAATAGAGGGAAGGGCAGAATGGAAGGGTGATGTTTACATTTTACTGAGCGTGATCTAACAAAGAACTCCAGAAATGCGCTCATATGACTCATTGCCTGATACCCCTTTCCGGTGTAAAATCGTTCAAAAGTGGTATTGTATAGAAACGGATTCGGAAACCCTCCGCGCTTTTACGCATGCGCCGGGCGGAGTTATTTTCATCAAAATAGGGGGAAGTGAAGAATGGAAGGGTGATGTTTACATTTTACTGAGCGTGATCTAACAAAGAACTCCAGAAATGCGCTCATATGACTCATTGCCTGACACACCTTTCCGGTGTAAAATCGTCCAAAAGTGGTAGTCTCGGAATCCGTTGCTGAACAGTATTTCATTTTTGTAAAATTTTTTGATGATATTGTTTCTGCATATTTATTGTAAAATGCAATATGAACTGAAATGTCAGAACAAGTTACTTAGAAAAACTTCAGAATCAAAATATCAGATCGAATATCGCAGATACTTTTACATGCTAACGTATAAAATATAATAAGCATATTTGCATCTATATTTTATACTCAAACTTCGATCCATGGATCGAATGTACTTCTCTTACATTCTACGTTGTCACATATTTACCGAATTCATATCCGCAGAAACACATTTTATTATGATGCGATCCACCTTATGTGGTCACATTCAAAAGAAAAACTTTAAAAACTATTTTTTATCTATTTTTAGCATGTTTGAGTAGAGAGAGAAAAAATCTTTGAAAGAATAAATATAGAACCAACATACTGCAGCAGCAGTAAAACTTTACATTCCACTTATATTTAATTACGAGTTAATGAACTGATGTGGACGAATGTACATGTATAGAATACAAAGGCCAACATAAAAATTTAAACTAAATTTAGTTTGTTTTTAGGAATATGCTGAAATATGAAACATATATGATTGTCAGTCAGCATCAATAAATGAAATTACTACATCCAGCTGTATCGCATTGAAAGCTAAATACTTATTGAAATAAATAAGTTGAATAAATTAATTGGCTTTAGAACAAAATATCCGTTGAAGATAGTAATGAAGAATGGGAAAGTAATTTCTTGATGTTAATACAATATTTTAATATTTTCAGAGCTAAATTATCAGTAAATAGATTAATTTAATTAAATTCTAATTCCATGCGCGTGATACCTCCTAGTAGTGAATTTGAGAAGAAACCGATTTTAAGATTCCACAATATTAACAATATAATAGCGAATTCGAATCAGTAACCAGATGGGGTGGTCTCCCCTAAGCTTTCTCGTATACTTCTAACACATGTCGAGAAAAAGAAGCTAAAAGGCAGTAAAACGAACAAGAACCCCTAACGCAGTGGAGGAAAAAAAATCAGCGAAGCGTCATACCACAATTTCCGCAGGTCGTCTAACGCGGAAGTGGAATTAAAAGCCGGTGTGATTACCAGTAGGGCTGGGTGTAAGATAAAGAAAACGAAATTTGCAATTTGAGAGCCTTTTTTTTTAACCTATTGAGACAAAAATTGGACACAAATCTACCATTAACTCTTTAATCCAGAGGCGACTTTTTTCTTCTAGCCCCTTTAAAACCGGGCGTTTTTGGGAGGAAGCGACATGAATTGGACTCTCCCAACTTGGGTAGTCATTTACCCACCGCTCCACCACCTGCTATAACCTTCCCTTAAGGCGCACGTAATTGGGCTGTGATTGGAAAGGATAATTGGACCCCCTACCGCCCTTATCTCCTAAGCTATCTCAGAACCTCCCCTCCCCTCAAAGGAGACAACCGCTTCAGACCGGACTTCACCGTTTTTAAGAAGAAAATTTTAGACCACCCGAGACCGCCTCACTCGTGTTGAGAGGGTTAAGGCAAGAAGGCCACATACCAAATTTTATTTATCAAAGTAATTTTTTTAAATATTATTGCGTTCAAGAGTGAGAGACAGTCAACCCGTTGACGGATTTGGCTCAAAATTTCATACGGACCTACGTTCCTGATGTACCAAATGTTTTGTGTATGTACCTGATGTACCTGAACCTGTGTATGTACCAAATGTACCTGATGTTCCTGTGTACCAAATTGTATCTATCTAACTATTCAAATTTTTGCGTTATAGTGTTCACATGAACGCGAACAGACAGACAGACTTCCCGTTGACGGATTTGTCCGAAATTTGATAGAAACCTACAAATTATGTGTCAAGATCAATACCAAATTTCATTCTTGTAGCTCTAATAATTTTCGAGTAATTGTGTTCACAGACACACAGACATAATTCCAAAATTGTGTTTTTCGAACGCAGGGAGGTCTAAAACGCGGAGATTCGTCAAAATCTCGAGTTCGAATTTTTTGACGATTACAATACTTTCTCTTTGTATACTTTGTATACGAGAAAGTAAAAATAGTACATGAGGATCGCGGCATTATCCCTAAATAATCCCTAAATAATAGAGATTTTAGCATTTAAAAATGAAAAAAAAAAAAAAGGAAATTTCAATTTTTGTTTTACATGAACGTGAAAAATAATCTAAAATTCTTTTTCCTGGTTTCGTCGCATCCCACTCTAACAGTGTCTCCTGGTGCTATTAATTTCTGTGATATGATTGATAAACTTGTGCTATAATTGTTTGAAGACCCTAGACCTAAAGTTCTTGAGGACCCTCAGAAAATATTTCATACTGTTACGAAAATCACCCTGTGGGTGTATGGTGTAAAATGTCCAGCACGCAGGATAATGGAGAATGAAGGTTTATTCAAAAATATGCAGGAAAACACGTAGCAGGAAATAACAGTTCAACACTTTGAGATTTAGCAACACAAACAGTCAGCAAATAACTAATAACGACAATAGCAGCACTTTCAATAGCGCTCAGCTCACCATCTTCCTAGCTCGCACTGCAGACGAAACTCTAAAGTCGTTCCCAATGGATCAACACACTGCTCCCTCTGATCCAAACGCGGTCCTTATATACTCTCTCCGACAGACCGTGACGTCACATGGAGTTTTCTTGTATATTCAAGCGTATTCCCTTTCCTAATAGAAATATCGAGAAAAGGGTCGCATTTTCTGGAATCATTTATTTATCGCCAAGGTCGCCAAATTTGTCGCCAAGTCGCCAAAATGGTCGCCAAGGTCAGGTGTTACGGAAAGGCCGATGCCCATCACTCCATACTTACCCCTGTATAACTCCCTCCCCAACTATAAGACTAGCGGGACAGGAAAGCTACATTACATCATTGCAACAACACATGTATTTGAAAATGGTAATTTATTAGTCATTCCATAAGTTCTCATTTATTTTGAGCTAACAGTTTTAAAACCTTAAAAATTAGCTTTTAAAGCGAATGGTTGGATCTTTCTTGCTTTTATCCAAGTCTCCGATATCTTAATAATATTTTATCTATGGTGGTGTAAGAAACTATACCCATAAACAAGGATTATCTACTTTTAAACTGAAGATGAAAAAGGGAATTAACCCTCTCACACCGAGAGAGGCGGTCCCGGGCGGTTTGAACATTTTTCCTTAACAGCTACGAAGGCCGGTCTGAGGCAGTTGGCTTCTTTTGAGGGGAGGGGAGGTTCTGATATCGCTTCGGAGATAAGCGCGGTGGGGGGTCCAATTATCCTTGCCATCCAAAGCCCGCTTCCGTGCGCTTTAAGGGAAGGTTACAGCAGTGAGGTGGTGGGGTAAACGACAGGTCGGGAGAGTCCAATTCATGTCGTATCCTCCCAAAAAGGCCCGGTTTGAAAGGGGCTAGAAGAAAAAAAGTCGCCTTGAGATTAAAGAGTTAAATCCTTAGAGGGTTAATATAAGATATAATGTTTTTAATTATAATTATTCTTATTACTTATGATAATTATATGTTATCATGACTGTGCTTTATAACTTTAAATAATTCGATTTGTAATTTTGTTATTGGTGTTACTCTAATCGAAAACGAATGTTTTCTTTTTATTATAAACTTTTATTCAACTTGAGTGTCTTGTCCACAAATCTTGAGATCTATTTCTTACCCACTTCCAATCGAGCTACAGCTTTGAAATTTAGCACAGTGGTGGGTTTCCGGAGACAATACAATATTATGCAAAAAAATGTGCAATCTATACCTGTTTTAAACCTAACAAAATATTAAAATTTTAGCCCTATATTTGGACGATAAAAATTGGAAGGTGGTAACCTCGCATTACGTAGGGTTGTAACAACACTACTAGACGACACGCAATAGAAGGAGGCGTGGCCTGTGAATCATCCCCATTTCGGATTGGCTTGAGGGTCAAAGGTCAGATCGAGGAAGTGAGTCTTGTATCGTCTCTCGGTCTGTGTCGCACTTTTTTTCAAACTCGAGGTAATGTAATCGCAATCGCGCTGCATAAGAGAAATATATATATATAGATAGATAGCGCGTATTGAAACGGCTACCCAACGTGAAAACTTCACTTTTGAGTTCATTTTGACGAAATTATAATGTGTAAACGTATTTTCTCACTTAAAGGGCATTTTGAATAAAAGTTTATACCTAAATTTTTTTTATTAATTATTCCTATTGTAGAACAAAATAAAAAAGCTTCCTTTTTCTTTGGTGCCTTCTTTGTGGCCGCGGCCCGTAGCACTTACAACTTTTGAGGTATCCGAACACGTTCGGAGCACTTTTTTCTTAAATTGTGAAATAGAAACACCAAAATATGTTTTTTAGATTCGAATTTAATAAAGATTAATATTAGCGTATGATTTTTGAGAATAAATTATTATAAATTTACAAAATTCTTGAATTTCTGCTACTTTTTAGAGGAAATTTCCCAAAACTTCAAACACGCTACAGGTCAAACTTTTGTAATAATTCAAATAAAACTATTACTAAAATAAACTACATACTATGGACTAGTGCTTGTACTAGAATCTTAACATTCTTTGGATAAATAAAAATTTTAGAGCTAATCGAACAATCATTATTTCATCAGCAAATTTTCTGTCATTTTTTAAATAAAAGACGATAATTTAAAAAATATTGTTACAATATACATTATTCTAGTACATTCACTAGAGAAACATTTGAAGAAAGTGTTCACAAAATTTCAGAACAATCGAATGATAATATCTTGAGTTATCATGTTTGAAGTTTGAAAAATATGCATAAAATCTAATTTTGAGAAAAATCAAATTTTAGTTTTTCCACGCGCTCAAATTATGTATCTAAACTTTAAAAAAAATTCCTAAAAATATACTGACATCATATTAGCTTGCAAAAAAGGAGTTTAAAAGAATTTTTGACAGGTTTCTGTCCCTTTAAATGACAACTTTCGGCTAATTAAACGCCCACTTCCGGTTTTCGGTTTGTTATAAAACAATAAATATCTCATCTTCTAATTAACGTACCGACAAAAGTAAATATGTTTTAGAAAGGTAAATGAATGAACTATCGAAAACATCAAAAATTTAAAAAATGGAATTTTGGTCGAAAATCGACTTTCGAACGTGTTCGGATACCTTAATCTGCTCCTAGTAAGGTCCACATCCGCATAGGTAATCCTCGGACGATGTTAAATAACGCAATTATCCGAGTTACTTCTCACCTTCTTTCCGACACCAGAAGGAATTTATTGTTCCTATTTCAGCGTGCCAAAAATGCGTCATAAGGAATGTGTCAGCGAGACGATTCCTGTTCCTTGTTCCTAGGTTTATCTCGAGATTCCGTCACTTCTTTGATTCATGACTCCGGCGAGAGAAGATGACGTACAAAGCTTTAAAAAAAATTGAAATCGAGTGAGTTTTTTTAGAATCAGTTCTTTTTTTCTTCCTCTTTCTTCTTAAATTTTATTGGATGTGGGCAATGACGAGGTGACAGTCCAGGGCACGAAATATTGGTAGGCATGATTTACTAACTCGGGTGGATGGTGCCATTGAATTTTATGTCGATAGCTTTAGGATTTTCCATTTGAAAGAAGATTTTAAATCTTGCTAAACATGTGGTTTCTAACTAGTGCTAATAGACTCATTGTGTATGTGGTATGGCGGTTAAGGATAAGCTTAAAATAATCATCCACGGTGGAAAGAAGTATATTTTAAAATAATGGAAATATAAGTTTAAAAAAAAACAAGCTTTTATTAGTGTACTAAAATGTAGAACTGTAACCGCACTGCTATCCGAACTCGCCACCTAGCGGCCGTTGGAGGAAACGGCCAATCCATGTTCTAGAGTCGACGATGAAGAGTGGTGTTCTCCCCCGAGTGATTGTATATTTTATGTCATGGAGCCTTTTGTCCTTAATGTTTGTCCCTGTATGTTGTGTCCTTTTGTGTTTGATTAAAAAGTATTTAAATAATTCAAGACCCCTTTCTTTGATGGCTATTGTTATCACTAACAGGAATTAAATTATGGCGCCCAAATAGTTGCAGAACTTATTTTTGAAATCAAAATTCTAGAGGTGAAATTAGAAATCATAAAAATTTTAGACGCTTATAAAAATACTCTAAGTAAATTCTAATTTTAATCACATTCATAATAAACTTTAATTTTTAATTGAATGCTTAGAAATTTTCTGTCTAGTGATATTTATTGTGGTTTAATTTCTTAATTGTATTATTTTCAGTGCCTCACACTTGAATTTTAACTTTGTAAACATACCTAAAAGACAAAGTAGGTAAAAAGGATTTGAAAGCTCGATGTATTTAGTCGCTTTTTCTTCAGAAACTTTATTTTTAGAAGTTTTACTTAAATTTACTTACTTTTCAGAATCCTTGTTCATTCATGGCTTCACTAGAAGAGAAAATAAACCGCGTTACTTGGATGGCTACGCTTAAATCTATTGCTGCTGTCCAAAGAATATTTAGAACCGAGTTCAAGAAATAAACACCACACAGGAATTGAACGAAAGTGAATGAAAACAAAATTTAAGCGAAGGAAGAAGGGAGGCCAAGTGAGTGAAAAATTTAAAGAAGCCTACCAAAAAGCACATTTTACTTTGGGCTTTAATGAAGTCATGGGTACATAAAGATTTGGAAAGATAGGCGAATTTTAAAATAAATTTCAAAAAATAAAATTTCTAAAGTGCAGCCAAACCAAATCCTCTTTAAAGGTTCTTCCTATTACATATACAGTAAATTATCGATTATCCGGCCTCCGTACTATCCGGTCTAGTTAAAAAATAATTCTCCGTAATAAAATGAGGAATAAATCACTGTTTGTCAGCCGATGGACCAGGGCGCCCTTGAAATGCCAAAGAAAGAGTACCGTCGACGTTTTTTTACTTTTACGTATACGAAGTATACAAAGAGAAAGTATTGTAATCGTCAAAAAAATTGGAATTCGAGATTTTGACTAATCTCCACGTTTTAGACCTCTCTGAGTCCTAAAAACACAATTTTGGAATTATGTCTGTCTGTGTGTGTGTGAACACGATAACTCGAAAACTATTCTACTAAACTACGGGGATGAAGTTTGGTATGTGATCTTTACACATTATTTGTAGGTTTCTGTCAAATTTTGAACAACATCCGTCCTAGGGAAGTCTGTCTGTCCACGTTCATGTGAACACTATAACTCAAAAACTTGAATAGCTAGATGAATAAAATTTGGTACACAGTTTTATCATCATGATCGTAGGTCCGTATCAAATTTTGGAGCAAATCCGTCGAAGAGTTGATGGTCTGTCGAACTTTATAATCGCATACTTGTAAAAATTATATCCTCTAAACCCTTTGGCTTAGATAAATAAAAATTGGTATGACGGTTGCTGACATTAATTATAGATCTGTGCCCAAATTTCGTTTCAATCGGTTAAAAAAAGGCTTTCAAATTGCTTACTTAATTTTTCTAATTCAATTCTCCATGCGCATGCGTACTGGTAGCAATCTCTGTGCACGCGGAAGGAATACGTCACTTTGTCCTTGAGACGGTAAGACTGGCGTTTTAATCGGTACGCATCTCTTTGAATTTGATGCTTTACGTAAATATTTTACAATCACTATAATCTATAATGAAAAACCTTCTGATAGTCATTGGATTTTGGTTATAGTAGGTTCGAATTTTTTTATCAACGCGGGGGAGGGGAAACAGCACCATTTTGGGGAAGTATACGAGGAAGTTTAGGGGAGACCACTCCCGCTGGTTTAGTTCATTGGTATGGGCAACTGACCATAACGAAGGCTATGTAATCACTCTGAAAAAGATAAACTGGACATGCTAGACACAGTGGCGTATCTGGAACTTCTGCCGGTTGGGGCGAAGTTTCAACATGACGCCGTTCCTTTACATGTTACATATGGCACATAAATCTAAAAAAAAAAGAAAAAATCCAGGAAAAAACATTTTATTAGAAATTCGTCGTTTGATGCCCTAGATCTCTGCATATAGATAATGAAATCGAGCGCCCATCATCAGGCTTTCCTTCACATATCGGAAATTTTAGAGACAAAAAGCGGAAAATGTGATTTAATTGCATTATTTCTATCTACACAATGATTGAGATAGTGCCGCTGCTCTTCCTAGTTATAAAATTGTTTTCCTGCATGTCAGATTTTGCCGCCGAAGGATGTCCATCCCTTCCGCCCCCCTACGCTACTGGTTAGACATTATAAGGCGGTTGGCCGAAGCATGTGAAAAGATTCCAAATATATCACTTGTAAAGACTTAGACATTATAAAAAAGTCTTAAAACGCGTGCAATATTTTTTATGCTTAGACTTCCTTTTTCTTTAATAAATTATTAAAACGTATAGTACGGTATATAACAAACATTTATGAAGTATGTTAATAAAAAATATAAATATGAATAAGATAAGATAAAAAAATATGAATAGAAATGGGTTTTGTTATAAAAAGGGCGTTTTTAATGGTATGGTTGAGTTTGATAGAAATTACGGTAGGAAGTAAGCATTTATAGATTTTTGGTCTATCCAACTTTTTTATTATATTGTCTGCCTTTCCGCCCACATTAGGTCGGATAATTGAGAGATTCCTGTACACAACTACAGCAGTTGCCGCTCGTAGTGATCACGGATGTAATGATCAAAATAGCGTGGAACGGATCTTTTGACATAGAAAATCCGCCGCTTTTAGCGATCAACCATTCGCTTGTAGCGATCGGTTTAGATGAGATGACGCCACAAAACATGCGGAAAATGACGATGAAAAGGGGCAGGAAAGAAACCAAGAATCTCTGCAAGTCCTTCCTACTTTGAGATCATCAGTCCAATACCGAGCTGAATCTTTTGATGAGAATTATTCATACGAACGGTTTATCTAACGAATGCTTTAAAACAGAGGTTCCCGACCGAGAGATATTGTTTGATTTCTCAAAATGGGCGAGTTGTTGAAAACTAGAGACCGGCTTCTAGAACTGAAATTCGAACCACCTATTTGGCAGCCACGGAGATAACTGTGGATCAGCAAGATGATAATAATGAATTGCAAAGGCCGACTGATTGGCCTGTTCAAGTAAGAAATAAAATTGATTTTGTTAAAAAAAACCAAAACATCAGTGCACCTCCGAAGAAGAGAAAATATTCTAACGAATACTTAAAATATGGATTTTCCGTCAAGGGTTATGAAGATTGTCCAAAACCACTCTGCGTTGTTTGTGGAGAGATATTGTCAAATGGCAGCGTGAAACCATCTTTACTAATGCGCCATTTAGAAACAAAACATCCAACTTATTAGCAAATAAATATTAGTTTCTTCCAACGACTATCAAACAGCCCTAATTGAAATTCTTGTTTGATATTCACAAACAAAGCAAATGAGGCTGCGGCTGAGGCATCATACCGAATAAATCATATTGTTAAAAGTGGAAAAAATCATACTTTTGTTGAAAAGTATGATGTGGTATGCTGATATTTCCGTGTATCAAGAATGCGGTTGAATGCATGTTCGGTGAAGACCATGTCCAAAAAAAATCAAAAATATTCCTTTGTCTAACAGCACAGTTTCTCGGAGAATTAAGGACATGTCTATTGACATTGAAGCTACTATAAATGAAAGAATAAAAAAGATCCCCTTCTTTTCACTACAGATGGATGAAACCACTGATATTTCCGATCTGTCAATTTTGCTTGTTATTGCAAGATATTTGAATGTTAACGAACTTGAAGAAAACCTCTTATTGTGTTATCCTCTCACTAAAAGATGTACTGGCGAGGACATTTTTAATACCATTCAGGGTTATTTCTGTGAAAACGAAATGGATTGGGCTAAGTGCTGTGGTGTTTGCACAGATGGTGGAAAATCTATGTCTGGCTGTTATAAAGGTTTACGTGGTCGTATCCAAGTTACATGAGTCGCTCCTCATGTAACTTGGAGCCATTGCTCATCCACAGACAAAGTTTAGCAGCGAAGCCTTTGCCAGATTCATTAAAAGCAGGACTCGATCAAACTGTCAAAGTTGTAAATTTCATTAAGACTAATTTAACTAACACCCGATTGTTCAAATCTTTTTGTGGAAACATGGGCAGCCTACATACTACATTACTTTTGCACACAGAAGTGAAATGGCTTTCATGAGGAAATGTACTCACAAGATTGTTTGAACTGAGACATGGAGTTCTTATGTTTTTTGAAGACCACGTTTTACATTGAGATCTAAGTTTTGTGAAAGTGAATGGTTGCAGCAGCTTGCGTACTTATCTGACATTATTCAGAAATAAATAAACTTAATTTATATAGGATTGCAGAACCATTCCATAATCATTTTTAAGGTAATTGACAAAATCGAGTCTATGATTAAGAAGCTGAACTTTTGGGAATTCTGTATTAAAAAAAAACAGTATGAAGTTTTTGAGACACGTCACAGCTTTTTATCTGAGAACGAACTTAAATTAACAAAACAAGTAAAAACTAGTATAATATAGCACATTTAAAAGGACTTAAGTTGTTATTCAAACAATATTTTCCGAAGGGCAGTGGTGCAGATATGTGGATATTAAATCCATTCAACGAAGCGTTTTTTCAAAAAGCTGAAAAATTAACAATTTCTGAAAAAGAAAAATGAATTTAACTTTCCACTGATTCTTCATTAGAATCTGAATTTTAAAAAGAAATTTGATTGACTTCTGGGTAGCAGTGAAAGAAGAATATCAATAGCTCGGTGTTAATGCATTAAAATATTTAATATCTTTCACGAACACAGAAACTTGTGGAAAGAGCTTTCTCGTCTTATACATATATTAAGAATAAATATCAAAATAAGATTGTCGCAGCTCCAGACATAAAATTATATATTTTTTCTTTTGAACCCAATTTTATAAAATTCAGCTCCACGGAACAAGCTCAAGGATCGCATTGAAATTTTCTTGCACTTGAATAACTGATTATTACGAAGTGTAATTTTTAGCTAACTTTATAAGTTAATGTAATCCTTATTACAATACTGTTTTTATTTGTTTTGCCGTTTAATAATACTATTTTAAAATTGAAATAAAATATAAAATTAAAAATAAGTCCTTCAGATTCCTTTAATTCGCGTTATTTGACTCTTAAGCTTACCCAAGCTTTTAACATTATTGATAAAAACTTCTTTGCAAAGACGGACGGGGGCGCGCGCACGCCCGTAGGGGCTACGGGAAAATGAAAAGAATAATCAAGGGGTTCGCGAGAGAAAAAAGGTTCAGAACCCCTGCTCTAAAACATGGTGATTCGCCAAATTGTCGAGGTTGAAATTTTTGTCGATTACAATGCATTCTCTTTGTAATAACTTTGTAATCGAGAAAGTAAAAAAAAATAATATAAAAAATGTGTTATCCTCGTTTTCCTCATTTATTTCTATATGAAAAAATAAATCATAACGTGTAGTCAAAGATAATTGTTTCTGTGCATTATGAAACCCAACACTTTCTACATAAATGACGAAATTATCTGAAAACTTGTAAAATTAAATTTTCAACTGACGGCTGAGATCGCTTTTTACTTTCTCGTATACGAAGTATACAAAGAAAAAGTATTCTAATCGTCGAAAAATTCGAACTCGAGATTTTGACGAATCTCCACGTTTTAGACATCCCTGAGTCCGAAAAACACAATTTTGGAATTATGTCCGATTGTGTGTCTGTCTGTGTGTCTGTGAGCACGATAGCTCAAAAACTATTAAAGTTACAGGGATGAAATTTGGTATGTGGTGTTTGCACATAATTTGTAGGTTTCTAACAAATTTTGGACAAAATCCGTCCACGCGAAGTCTGTCTGTCTGTCTGTCCGTGTTCATATGAACGCGATAACTCACAAAATTAAATAGCTAGGTGGATAAAATTTGGTGCATATTTTTATCATCAGGAATGTAGGTTTGTATCAAATTTTGGACCAAATCCGTCAGAGAGTTGACTCTCTGTATAATCGCATACTTTTGAACGCAATAACTTCTTTAAAAAATTACTTTGATAAATGAAATTTGGTATGTGGCCTTCTTACCTTAATGGTAGATTTGTGTCCAATTTTTGTCTCGATCGGTTAAAAAAAGGTACTCAAACTGCAAATTTCGTTTTCTTTATCCTACACCCAGCCCTATTGGTAATCACGCCGGCTACTACTCCCACTTCCGCGTTGGACGACCTTCGGAAATCCTGGTATGACCTTTCGCTTATTTTTTTTTTGTCCCCTGCGTTAGGGGGTCGTTTTACTGCCTTTTGGCTTTATTTTTTCTCCACATGTGTTAGGAGTATACGAGAAAGTTTAGGGGAGACCACTCCCGCTGGTTTAAAATGTTTTCCGGCGATAGCTACAATCTATTATCTGAAGAAAAATTACGATTTGAGGATTTTAAATTCAAATAATTATACATTCAATGTTTCCAGTTTGAATGTCGTGCTATTTTTGCCTGTTTTTGATATTTTAAAAGAAGTTTACTTTTAGTTATAGTCACGAGATACTGTGTGAGATTTCCATGATACCGTACGATTTTCTGACATACCGTTTGAAATAACTTATAAATCATTCGACTCTTGTCATCGTCATCTGAACAATGTTTGAAATTACCAGTTTTCTTTTTAGTAATTCTAATTCATTGATTTTTTAAAAGCGTTTTCTATATCTGCTCTATTAAAAATCCCATTTGAAATTTCTGTATAGGAGATAGAGAGATGTCTGTTTTTCATCAAAGAATAGATGCTTTTTAAAATTAAGTGACCTATTAAAATTCCCATTGTTATTTAACTCTCAAATATTCAGCTGAAGCACCAGCATTGAATCACATGTCTTTGATCCTAACATTAATGACATTTTTCTTTTCTAGTAAATATAAATATTTGGAATTCTTCCCAACAACCTCCAAAATTTGAATAGAAACAGTTAGAAAAATCCACGCTTGACTTAATCAAAACATTCTGGATAACTAAACGTTTCAATATACAAGGAAAATGTTGTGTTCGTATAAAATAAGAAACTCATTGTTTTGCCTAAAAATCAGGAATCGTCTAAAAATGATTTGGAAGCATAATCCCATTTTTATAAGTGTAGAGATTAGTTGCGGGGAATAAAATCCCGGCTGTAGCAACCAATGAATTGGAGAGATTTTTTCAGATCCCGGCCGATTCCCCAATTATTTTTGTGGGATTCCGTTCGATTAAACAGAATGGCCAGGAGAGTTCCCGGTTTGTTTGCCTCTGAGCGGGCTCGCTGGTTTTGTGAGGGAAAAGAGGGCGCTGTTCATGACGTATCATGAGCAGGACTCTTGGCTCCATCTATCACCATAATAATCTAGCTCTGACAATCTTATTTACGCGGCGATTAAATTATGCTTATTGGTAAAATCCTACATAAATAAGGAAAAGGTAAAGTAATTTAACCCCTTACCGTCGCGCCCGTCATATAGACGTGCATCGAATTATCGCATTTTTAGGCTTATAAACTAAAATTTAATCATTAATTAGCTTTATAACTTGACACAAAAATTATATAGAATCCATAAGCATCTCAAGTATTCTATGCCTTCTTAGATGAATCAAAACGACAGCCCCTTTCCAAAACAGGAGGGGTCATCTTAATAGATAGCAAAGAAAATACGACTCTTAAGGGGTTAATAAAAGATAATAGTATCAATTACATTAACACGTTACTTTTGAAAAGAATCCGTTAATTATACAGACCGACAGAGAGTCAACCCTTTGACGGATTTGGCCCAAAATTTTATACGGACCTACATTCATGATTATAAAACTGCGCACCAAATTTTATCGATCTAGCTATTTAAGTTTTTGAGTTATCGTGTTCATATGAACATGGTCAGCCAGATAGACAGACTTCCCGTCGACGGATTTCGTCCAAAATTTGATAGAAACCTACAAATTATGTGTAGAGATCACATACCAAATTTCATCCCCGTAGCTCTAATAGTTTTCGAGTTATCGTGTTGACAGACAGGCATAATTCCAAAATTGTGTTTTTCGGACTCAGGGAGGTCGTCAAACGTGGAGATTCGTCAAAAACTCGAGTTCGAATTTTTTGACGATTGCAATACTTTTTCTTTGTATACTTCGTATACGAAAAAGTAAAAAAAAATTACATAAAAAGTTGCTCTCCTTGGTTTAAAGAAGTGTAAGCAATGAAACTACATTTCCTTTGAAAGTTAGTGCACGCCCTGTACGTTTGTAACTAATCATTTTTAATTTAAGACATTCATTCCAAGTTGGCATCTGTAAAAGCCTAAATTTACTTGTCATCGAATTCATGTTAGAGATTAATTGCTCGCAAAAATATGAAGACTCGAAGACACTGAGAACACGCCTGTTTTTACTTTCTCGTATACGAAGTATACAAAGAGAAAGTATTGTAATCGTCAAAAAATTCGAACTCGAGATTTTGACGAATCTCCAAGTTTTAGACCACCTTGAGTCCTAAAAAAACGAATTTGGAATTATGTCTGTCTGTGTGTCTGTGAACACGATAACTCGAAAACTATTAGAGCTACGGGGATGAAATTTGGTATGTGATCTTTACATATAATTTGTAGGTTGTTACCAAATTTTGTACAAAATCCGTCAAAGGGAAGTCTGTCTGTCCGCGGTCATGTGAACACTATAACTCAAAAACATGAATAGCTATATAGATAAAATTTGGTACACAGTTTTATCATCATGAATGTAGGTCCGTATAAATGTTTGGGCCAAATCCGTCAAAGGGTTGACTGCCTGTTTGTCTGTATAATCGCATACTTGTTTACTTTTTAAACGAATCCATGCGCATGCGTAATGGGAGCAATCTCTGGTAGCAATCCTTGTGCACGCGGAAGGATTACGTCACCTTGTCCTTGAGTCGGTAAGAATGGAAAATCGATACGCATTTAATCGGTACGCATTTCTTTGAATTTGATTCATTACCTAAATATTTTACAATCACTATAATCTATAATGAAACACTTTCTGATAGTCCTTGGATTCTGGGTTACAGTAAGTTCGAATTTTTTTATCCACGCGGGGGGAGGGAAAACAGTACCTTTTTTGGGAAAGTATACGAAAAAGTTTAGGGGAGACTACTCCCGCTGGTTTCTAGAGAGTCCTGATGGAGCGGTTAAACAAAGAAGTCTCTCTAGTGCGAGACGTCTTTCACAAAAACGGTGAGTCTCGATGGTATCTGCTAAAGTACTATGTGAGGAACAAACCTTTGAGTCTTTGGAAGTTTTGCGTAACTTATAAAATAAATGAAATCGCGCTGATGTGAATAATATCCTTTACAATTTCTATAAATGAATGTGAAATTTTATAATATTCACTCATTTATATATATTATAATATATTTTTCATTCATTTCCTGGTGTGGTAGAGCTGTGAAATTTCGCCCAGTTTTGTGTTCACGATGAAAATACAATATTATAACATTTTGAGAACTTCATTATTATCTAATCGATTGCTTTTAATTTAATGTCGTCGATACTTGATATAAGACGCCGTCTGGTAGTGAATTTGAGAAAAAAATTCATTACAAGATGTCATTATAATAATAATAATAAACAATTATGAAATATATTAACCCCTTTAACATACAATGACGTCTCTGACACGTGCATCAAATTACAGAATGTTTGTTATTTAAATCAATGTATCAATTAATTTTAAATACGAAATTCACCTGGACACGCTTAAATGTCTCAAGTATCCTTTACCACTTAAATAGATTGCAATAATAAAAAATATCCAAAATGGGTGGTGGCATCTAAATAGGAGGTTAAATAAA
The DNA here is from genome assembly GCA_013235015.1 of Araneus ventricosus. Lineage (NCBI taxonomy): Eukaryota > Metazoa > Arthropoda > Arachnida > Araneae > Araneidae > Araneus > Araneus ventricosus. The sequence continues at coordinate 12,245 of BGPR01011541.1, read as the reverse complement.
ATCATATGGCAAGAGGTTGAAGACTAAAAAGTAGAAACTAATTACTAATGAAATGAATTAAAAAAAAACGACTTTAGTATTATACTGAAAAGTCGACAATAATTTTTTTAATGTAAAATTCGTAAATGCGTGTGTCCCTGAAAACAAAGCCACAAGGAAATTAAGCCCCAATGTATATCATAAGAAAGGAAATTCATAAATGTTCATAAAAATTAAAATGTGTTAAAAATTCAATCTAGAGTTCAATTCATCTAGAGTTTTCTATTAGCGTCTGAAGATTTTTCTATTTCTATTTTCGTCTTCAGATGTTTGACAAAAGAAATTGTTTTTTACTTTTCAATATACTATTCGAAGCGTATTTTGGAAATTCATTATTAACCCTCTAAGCGTTTAAACCGTATTTTTCCGTTTTTCATGTTCAATTCAAAAAACAAATAAGTCACAGTTATATATATAATTTCTAAACTACCGTGGATGAAACATTCTTAATATTTCAGAGACTTCATTTAATGCAATACAGAACTCATTACTCACACTTCAAAAGCTAATTTTTAAAGTCCTAAATCTATTAGAGCAAAACTAGGGGAGTGTTCTCTCCTAAACTTTCTCGTATACTTCCTCCCAAAAAGGTGCCGTTTCCCCTTCCCCCGCGTGGCGAAAAAAGTTCGAACCTACTGTTACCCAGAGTCCAATGACTATCAGAAGATTTTTCATTATAGTGATTGAAAAATATCTAGGTAAAGAATCCAATTCAAAGAGATGCGTACCGATTTTCCGCTCTTACCGGCTCAAGTACAAACTGACGTAATTCGCTACTCCGTAATGAAATTCCGTTCCGTTCCTTTCGCGTGCACAGAAGATTGCTTCCAGTACGCATGCGCGTGGAGATGACGGATCGTTTTAGAAGAAAATTATACAGACCGACAGACAGTCAACCCTTTCTCGGATTGGGCCCAAAATTTGATACGGACCTATATTCCTGATGATAAAACTGTGTACCAAATTTTATCCATCTAGCTATTCAAGTTTTTGAGTTATAGTGTTCGCATGACCGCGGACAGACAGACAGACTTCCCGCAGAAGTATTTTGTCCAAAATTTGATAGAAGCCTACAAATTATGTGTAAAGATCACATACCAAATTTCGTTCCCGTAGCTCTAACAGTTTTCGAGTTATCGTGTTCACAGACAGACATAATTCCAAAATTGTGTTTTTCGGACTGAGGGAGGACTAAAACGTGGAGAGTCGTCAAAATCTCGAGTTCGAATTTTTTGACGATTACAATACTTTCTCTTTGTATACTTCGTATACGAGAAAGTAATAAACGGACGCTTAGAGAGTTAATTAACTTTAAATTTAATTTCTGGGACATATGGATAATCTCAAAGAGGCTTATGTGCTTCGAGAGCATCAGTTTGATGACCCTTGGTCTATATCAAAAGGATTGGATAAGGATTCAAGCAAAAAGGACTGGATAAGGAGTTGCCTTTTCCAAACTGATCTAATTAAAATTCTAACAGCATACAATCAGTATCACTGTAACCTTTCAAGTTCAACTGCTTTGTTGTAGTTGAAGGGTCCACCTAGCTATTAGCCTCAGATGGCTGGAAATACATCCCTCAATGACCAGTAGATCTCTCATTTGGGACACCACCCCATACTCACCAAGAATAAATTGCTACTCATGGGTTGATGTATCTGCTCACTCATCAACAAAAATACGATGTTTGATAAAGATCTGAAAGTTATTTCTATCATTTATAACATAATTAAGATGTCAAACTTGTTTCGGCAGTGATTTGAGAGTTTCAAATGTAACATTCTTTTTTTCTTCTTTTCGTCCACTTTTTATTTTTTTATATGCCGAAGATAAGTTTCTTCAGCAATCAGTGCTCATTTATCACGGTAAAATATTTTTTTGAAGTTATTTTGCTGGGTACTTTTTCTCCATTTTTATTAGGTTGGGTTTCTAACACTTCTGTTTCATCTTTTAGCCATCCCACTCTGTTACTTTCTCGTGAGTGAAATACACATGGAAAAACTATTGCAATCGTCAAAAAAATTGACCCCGAAATTCCGATGAATTTCGTCGTTTAAGAACTTTCTAACCATGCCACACCAATATGGGAATGCTTGATCCAAGACGGCATTTCGGTAGTGAAAAACTATTGCAATCGTCAAAAAATTTGATCCCGAAATTTCGACGTTTAAGTACTCTCTGACCATGCCACACCAATACGGGAATGCTTGATCCAAGACGGCATTTTGGTAGTGAAAAACTATTGCAATCGTCAAAAAATTAAATCTCGGAAATTTTGATGAATTTAAACGCTTATGTCTCTCTAACCAAGCCTCAGCAATGTGGGAATTTTTGAGCCAAGGCGGGATTTCGGCAGTGATATGAGAGTTTCAAACATTACTTACTTACCGATTTTTATTTTTTTATGTGAGTTTCTATAGCAATTAGTGTGCATTTAATGCGGTAAAATATTTTCTTGGTGTCATTTTGCTGGGTTCTTTTCCCCTATTTCCTTTAGGTGTGGTTTTCTAACACTTGTGTTTCATCTTTTAACCATCCCTCTCTTACTTACTCACATACGAATTACACATTGAAAAGCTATTGCAATCATCAAAAAGTTCGATCGCGAGATTTTGATGAATTTCGATGCTTTATATCTCTTTAACCACGCCACACCAATATGGGAATGTTTGACATAAGACGACATTTCGGCAGTGACAAGAGAGTTTCAAACATTACTTTTAACATAGGACTACGTTCCTCCCATTGGGGTCTCAGGAAGGAAATTGATGCACACGCCAAAACGCCACAAAACTTGGTATGGGAGATCCTCTATATCTCGGTAATTACATATGTTAAAAACATAACTAATGTCTTATTTTACAGATAAAGGGTAACAACAGAAATTCCAAAAAAAACTTACTTAAACTTAAAATCTTACGAGAAACTTCGAGAAACAAAAGAGTCACGCGAGTAAAGTAGTCCTACGCCTTTAACATCAGCGGCTCTTTGAAAAGACAGTCTCCCGCCATTTTTTTCCTCCTTTCGCCCGATGTTTATTTTTTATGTGCCGCACTACAGCAATTAGTGTGCATTTAATGCGGTAAAATATTTCCTTGGTGTTATTTTGCTGGGTTCTTTTCCCCTATTTCCTTTAGCTGTGATTTTCTAACACTTGTGTTTCATCTTTTAACCATCTCTCTCTTACTTTCTCGCATAAGAATTACACATTGAAAAGCTATTGCAATCAAAAAGTTCGATCGCGAGATTTTGATGAATTTCGATGTTTTGTATCTCTCTGACCACGCCACACCAATATGGGAATGTTTGACCTAAGACGACACTTCGGCAGTGATATGAGAGTTTCAAACATAATTATTTTTTCTTTTCCCTCGCTTTTTAATTTTTTATATGCCGCACGAGGATTGTACAGCTATCAGTGCGCATTTAAATACGGCAAAATATTTAATTGATGTTATTTTGTTGGGCACTTTCAGGTTTGGTTTTCTAACAATTTTATTCTGTATCGCCGTTTCATCTTTTGACAATCTCTTTCTCTCTCACTTTGACGTGTACGAACTTCACACAGAAAAATTATTGCAACAGTTAAAAGTGTATTCTGCGGTAATGCAGCCAATTCATGATCTTGGGGTATCTATCAAATGCACCGCACAAATATATTTTTGCAATCCATTGCATGACGGGAAAGGGTGTGACGTCACAACACAGAATAAGACAACGTTCAGTAGATCTTAGATGACATGCTAGGTGGCGTTTGTCAGGAGATAGTGACGATAGGGGAATTGACACCTTCCTTTGTTCTTTCGTAATTGTAATGGATTCTTGAAAACCTGAGTGAAGTCAGAATTAATGAATGACAAACAAAGGTATGAGATAAATTCATTTTACGTAGTTTAGTCAAAAATTATCCGCATTTTACCAAGACAAATTGTTCTAATGAGAAGATTGGTTGCTGTGCTCGCATGCGCAGAATATTCTTAAAGCTATAAAGTTGTTTCCCCGAGTTGCTCAACTTGGCGAAAAATTTGGCGACAGATTTGACGATTATTTTGGCGACAAAGTTGGTGACTTTGGAAACAAAAGGAATTTTCTCCAAAGACCTCGAACTGCCAACCTATTTCTGCTGGCTACATGTACTTTCTGGAGATTACGTCACGTCCAACGTAATGACGTCACTTCCTGTAGAAAAAGAATAAAAGCAAGCTCTGAAGCCAAGAAGAGTCAGTTCCCAAGATTCCATTCTCGCCTCTGCCACGTAGCCTGACAGACAAGGACATTCATCGCAAAGACAGTCGGATCGTGGATTAAGCCACCCTGCGGGGGGCTAGGCGCCCCATCAACCATCTTCCTAAGAAGAGTCAGTTGGCTTTTGATCAGCAAGCGAGCTGATGAGAGATCTTTGCTTTGTTGAGATTTATTGGTAATCTGTGTTGTGAATTTTTACAAGCGCTGTTTTGATACTTAAGCTACGTTTCTTTTCCTAGAATATTTGTAAAATAAAGAGCTCTATTTTTTCAATCCTGCTTATTGAACTGCATTCACGTACACCCACAAGACGATTTCGTTACACGTTTGTTTGTTGTATAATTTTGTAGTCACGTGAAATTTACGTGGTTGCATGTAGAGCAAGGTTTGACCGTCATAGAGCCATTCCTTTTCGTTCTGTTGAAGTGGCCACATCGCCGGCAGTGTTCACTGTTAAGGAACAGCGAGAAATCACCAGTGTCCGTTTCTTCTGGTTGAAAAGTGTTGCAGGAGCCGAGATTATCGGAAGATCTCCACACAGTGCGGAGACAGAACGCCGCCCCATGTCCCCGTGCTTGATGCCATAACAGCAACTGAACCGGTTGGAAAACCTGCGATCAGCAACAAGCCTCGAAGCCCATTGTTGCAGGAAGTGGTTGTGTACCATGACAATTTAGGCCAACACCCCCCGGTCACAGCCCTGGGATTCGAAACCCAGAAAGACCCTCCCTGCAGGCCGGATCTCACCCCGTACATCTCTTTGGATCCCTCAAAGACGCATTAAGCTGGACATTGACGGTGACACTGCTCCAAGCCATTTAGAGCGCTTCGCTCCAGACCGTTCCAATTTTTAGCACATCCATTTAGGTGGCTTATTCACGGAGGCAGTGGCGGCTCATGAGCTCAGAAACGAGAGGGAACAAATGCTTATCAAGAAAATACAATTTTAAAAGCTACTTTATCTCCAAGTAGTCCAAATGTTTTAATTCCAAATCCAGATGTGAAATTTCCTGCTTTTCAAACAAAGTAATTAACCAGTATATGTCATTTTCTATTAGTTTTACTAACAGAAATTAAAGTGAATGTTGATGTGACGATTCCTCTGACGAAAATAATAATAATCGGAGCTCCACATATACACTTCCCTCCTTGCCCAGTTCACTCGATAACACTCTTTCAAAAATGAATATCAAATAAATCATATACAGAAAATTTATTTTTTGCTAAAACATATTAAATTACTGAAATACTGTAAAAATTTGAAAGTTTTAGAAAAGTATTATTTGCTTGAATCTGTCCTCGCAACACGAACCGAAACTCATAAGCAGCCAATGAGATTGCAACGTACGTGAGAGTGAGGGAAAAAAATATATATATATATCAAAAAGAGCATCTTTCTTTCGTTCAGTTGGCTCCGTGCCAACCAGAGCTGTGTTGACTTTCAGCCCATAGCCCGTCGAAGCTAAAGGAAGAAAGAGTTGCTTTTTCACTCCGGATTTTCTGCTCAGTGACCGGAATTCGGGGGAGGGGGCAGATTATTTTGCAGCTCACATCTGCGTCTCGCTTCGTTTGCATTAATTTTATGCCTTTTTTCTATTTTTTATTACTTTTGTGCATTTTAATAAAAATAATAATAATTAATAATAATTTAATAATTAATAAGATTCAAAACGAAAAATGCAAGTTTAAAAAAATAATTTCAGGGGGTGCTGCAGCCCTAATGCACGAGCCGCCGCTGCACGGAGATTCTAAACCGTACTTACCCGTCAATCCGATTCCAGCTTTCAAAACAGGACACGCCCCGCTCCTATTTCCGCGTTCCTCCTACCCCACTGTCTAAACTTTATGGTTTTCGCTTTTCTGAGAGAGCCTTGCTCCTCTCCCCCCGGGTCTTATTTAAGTTTTATGACCCAACGCTCTAAATGGATAAGGAACGAAATTGAATTTCCAAACTCTTCGACCCAACAGTCCTATTTCTATATTCACATTGACGAAGGGTCTTGGATCGAAGCGCTCCAAATGGCTTGGAGTGGCACCTCCGTGAATATCCAGCTTCAGGCGGCCATTCATGGTCACTTCAATCCACATAAGTTCAACCGCTCCACCCCTAAACCGATCGTCAATGTGAAAACCCGTCAGTATTGGCATGGCGTGGAGTGGAAAGTTGGATATCCAACCCGTCCCAATGTCTATCAGTCCATTTGGATTGCCGGGCCATAAAAGCGTCAGTATTGGCATGGCGTGGAGTGGAAAGTTGGATATCCAACCCGTCCCAATGTCTATCAGTCCATTTGGATTGCCGGGCCATAAAAGCGTCGGTAGTAGATTCGTGTGTGTGGGCGGGCTTGGGGTGTGTGGTTCACTAAGGAAGCCGGATAAGGCGGGAGTAGGGGATAGGTGTGTAGTAGTAGTGGACAGATTTGCTTGGCGTGGAGTGCCACCACCAGGGGTGTAATGGAGCTGGAAGGCACCGGAACGCCTTTGCGGCACCGCTTCTTTTTTTAAAGAGAAATAAATAAGAAAAAATGTAAAAGTCTTCTTAAAACAGTGCGATCTTTGTCATCCAGGTTATAGCGTTCCAACACTGCTGAATTTGAGGTTACAGCACCGGCCACCACGCCATTGCGTGTTGTAGAGGGCAGTAACGGCTCGTCAGCTCAGACACAAGCAGCGCTGCAAAAGTTTTATAGACATAAGTTGTAGGAAATTTTGTGCTGATTATTTTGGTATATAATGATGATGTACTAAAAATTGATAGTTTTTGAGTTATAAGCAAAAAACTGGGATAATTGTTTTCTTGTTTTTTGGCTATACCTAAAATTCCAATAAAATTGTTTGGTGGCAATCCTCAGATTCGTAATCAGCACCCCAAAAAACATAAAGGATAAAAAAATTACAACTCCTCCAGAATTTGATTTAAAAAAAAAAACTACTTAATGACTGGACTTCTTAGAAAAAGCGAAAAAAAGCCAAATGAGGAAGTCGCGCCAATCGGAAGCTGTGGAAAAAGTAGGTCAAGGACATCTAATTTCAATGGGAGAAAGGGTTCCTTTTTTGCCCCGACTGAGCTCTCCGCGTTGCTCAGTGAGAGAATTTTGATCCTTAGGAGGGGTAAAACTCTATGCAGCTCTGGTATGTTTCTCTCTTAATTCTTGATTGATTTTTCGTCTTCCTTTTACGTTTTTATTACTTTTTTGCCTTTTTCGATGATCATTGAACTCTCAATGTGGAAAAGTAACCGAATTAGAGTAAAATCGAGAATACGAGCTTTTCAAATAATTTCAGGGGGGACTGCAGCTCTAATGGACGAGACGCCACTGGTGGAGGGATCGTGAAAGACCGGCTCTATGCAGACGCCATCTTTCTACAGAACAGGACGTGCAAGATGCGTTTTATCAATGGAACAGGACATCAAGATGCTATGCGCCCCCCCCCCCCTCTAAACCCAAAGTGGTATTGCAAGATTTTTATGCTGATCTGTTGTAACATTTTAATTGTATATTTTCGTGGCGACCGATGAGTTGGTCGCTTGAGACCTCATCGCTTGTATCTTTTTATCAATTGTGTTACGACGTTATGTGTTGTGTCCGGCACCTTTTGTATTTAATTTCTGCTCCTGTTTGAGTATAGTATGTATTGGTGTTTCATTTTTGTAACTACGTTTACTCAGCTTGTGTGTCCGGCACCCTTTTTATTCTTTATGTGTCCAGCACCCTTTTTATATTTTACTGCCACTATGGGTAATGTTTGTAAACTTTTCTCTTTGACTCAATAAATGCTGGTGCAGGGGCTGGGTCCTGTCGTTGGCCGTCTTTGCTTCCCAGGCGGCCTTTTTTGTCTTGCACCCTTTTTGGGTAGGCTGGGCCGTCGCGGGTATTTAAAAAAACCCAAAGGCTATCTTTTACCAAAACACGCACAAATTTGTAGACTAAATATATGGCAAAAGCACTGGACTGCATCGAGAAATGGCTTACTGGTGCTAGTTTGTTCGCTCGGATAATTTTTAGCATGTCTCGTAAAATAAAGCACAGAGTGGATTGGAAGTTATACAGTTTCATTCTTTGAAAGCATTTTTCAATGGAATTGCTTTTGAAGGGAGGCTGCACAGCTATATTAAAATGTTTGTGGTCTAAGTTAATATTTTTAGCCGAAAAGTGGAAACTTGAAGCTGCGTTGAATTTGCGGTTTTTATGGTTTCAGCACGGTGGTTGGCCAATTCACAGAACCCAATTTGAGGAGGCACGTGGAGGAACTTTGAGAACGAAACAGCTTTAAAAGGTGATTGAAAAGCGAGATGACGTGTTTTTCAAAGATCTTCCGTTCACATGTTTTGGCAACACCAACAAATAATATCTACAAGGCGCTTTGACGGAAAAGTACTTATTCCCATGCTTTTGATTTCCTCGAATTCGACGTATTGTATGGACTTCCGATTTATTTTTTTTGAACCAAATAAACTGAAAATTTCGGTACTCTGGATAGACCAAAAGGAGGAGTCTTGGGCAATATAAAAAAAAAAAAACTTTTAAAAAATCAGAGGCAATGATATAAATTTTAAATTTTCAAAAAAAAAAACATATAGGCAAATTTAAAGAAACGTAAATTAAATATTTTCTATTATTTTTATTATATTTTTTCATCGAGCTGATTCGTATCTACATTGGTTTTATTAAGGAGACTAAACTCTATGAATAGTAAAAATTGGAAATAATAATTCCTCAGAAGCTAACAATTACAATTAATATAATTTAACTAAAGTTATCAAAAATTAAAAAAATTAATTAAACTTTTGTATTAGACAGAATGGCGCAAATGCTGCAACCTCCAATAAAATACAAAATGCAGATAATCGAATACAAAAAAAAGAAAAAATACAGAAGAAACTGAAGAAGTAAACAATAGCGATAACAATACACCTTTTGCGCGCCAACGCAGCAGCATCCAGTTATTGCATCAACAGTATTGGCCATAATTAACTAATTACTAATTAATTAATTAATAAATTAACTTATAATTAATAACTTAACTAATTAATTAACTAACGAATTACTATAGAATGAAACAACAAAAAAATCGTGGTTTAATTTTTAAAATAGAACTCCGATGGCGATGGCGCCTTTGAAAACGTTCGCCATTCGAGTTCTCTTCCATTTGTTCCATTCCAATTATTTTCTATTATGTGTTTTAATTATTTTAATTATTAACCGCTTAATTTAACAGCCCGAGAATACTCGTGCATCGAATTATCGAAATTTTAGTCTTATAAACTAAAATTGAATCATTAATTAGCTTTATAATTTGACACAAAAAATATGTAGGATCCATAAACATCTTAAGAATCCTATGCCTTCTTAGATGAATGAAAACGACAGCCCCTTTCCAAAACAGGAGGGGTCATCTTATTAGATAGCAAAGAAAACTATTCAGTTAAGTGGTTAAAGCATGATTTTTTTGTTGTTTGATTCTATAGTAATTCGTTAGTTAATTAGGGACAGTATTGTTGGTGCAATCACTGGATGCTGTTGCGTTGGCGCGCAAAAGGTGTATTGTTATCGCTATTGTTCACTTCTTCTGTTTCTTCTGTATTTCTTCTTTTTTTGAATTCTGTTACCTCATAAGCTAACTTTGAAAAAAATGAAACCTAATTAATTTTTCAACACAATACATAATATGAACATGAGACCGCATGTTCCTACCAGATGTGGAAAAAAAATTGAAAAATGTTCATTATTAGTTGCGAAAAATTGAGGATTTTCTTCCTTTTTGAAATTTCAAAAAATTGAGATAGGTGGAGTTGCTTATTAAGCGACGAATTATTGCGTGCGCAAGCAAAACTTCAAGATTTCTTCTGTATTGTATTCCAAAATGTTGCTTTCTATAGTTGCTTACAAGGAAGTCATGGCCATTTGTAATTAGTGCACCTGTTTTGAATAACCATGTATATTCCAAAGCCAAAACAATGCATGCAAGCCAAAATGACTTGCTGTGTAATGACAAATTGGATGTAGGAATTCTAATTCTAATTGTTCTTTTTGGAGATACTTAAGAGATTCTTTCTCCAATACAGTAAAACCTGCTTAGGATGTCGTTCTAGTTACTTATTCTTATTTATTTCTGTGTTAAAAAAATCTTTATAACGTCACAAGTAATAGATAGTGCGTAGGTGAAAAAATTTAAAGAATATAAATTCGTTCGTGATTTATTTTGAATTCAAAATAAAACATAATGATAATTATAATTCGAAACAGCTCAAGAGTTTTTGTCTAAACATAATTAAAATTAAACGATTTCTTTGCAATTTTTTCTGAAAATCAAGACGGACTATTGCAATAAAGGTAATCATTTTAATTTCTATCTATAGTAATATAATGATCTAAAATATAGCAGTATATCCAATAATTTGAATTAAATTTTGTATATGTTCTGTGACAAAAATTCAAGAAAGAATTGCTTATATATAGTTGTTATTGTAATACAAAACTTTCAATTATATTGCGATTTAGTAAATCATTTTAAAAAGCTGGGATTTCGAAATTTTTAAAATATCTTAAATTTTATTAATATCGTCTGAAATTATAAACATGATAATATACTAAAATTATTATGAAATCTCATTTAAAAATAGACTTTATCATTATATTGGACGGCTAGATATGGTTTATAACATTTTGACTCGACAGCAGGCTTTTCTAGTTAATATATAGTTTGGGAGTTGTCCTTTGAACGATTTACTAAAGAGACTTAAATGTATTCGAAAAATATTTATCTGGTACGCCAAATAGAACAATTTCAAATTGTTTATAATATGAATTTCTTAATCTAATGAAAGAATATGTGGTGGAAGGTTGCCTCATAAATTAGAAAAGAAAAATGCATAGGATGTTTTCAAATTATTTCATAATAGAATACAAATCGTTATACTAGCAACATCATAATCAAATTTCATTTTTTGACCTTTTTATTGCTGATTTATTGTTCTTTCAATTATTATTTGGATTTTTAGCACCACTTAATCTCCTGAGTTGAGTTGACGAAAAATCAAAATTTTATCTTGACACAATTCCAACTTCTCTTTCTTTCAATTTAATCTAAATATGTTTATATTTATGAAAATACCCAGAAGGAAATAAAATAATGAGGTGAAAAAGCTTTCTAATTTAATCGGAGAAAAACAATACGAAAGATATCCACTTTAAAAAACTAGGTAGATATAGAAATTTTGAAAAAAAAAAATATTTTCATTCTAATTGTCTTTGTCCTACTTCAGAAATGAGTTTAAAATGTTCGTTATTTCGTGTCTTATAAAAAAGGAATTATTTTCTTCGCTGAATTGAAACACTTAAGATTTATATTACTAAAAAGAAAGGAATCGTAGAAGAAAGCTTGAAAATAATAATAATAAAAAGTGTCAAAATCCTTCAGATGTTGAAATTTTCATTAATTTAAAAATGAAAAAAAAAACCCACTCTTTATATGCTTACTTAAATATTTTTCATAGAAAAACACTTTTGAGAGTTTTAAAAATGCTATAAATCGGTCAATAACGGCATAACAGCAGTTAACGGTGATATAAACATTTTCATTGTTAGCCTAGTTATTTTATTATTGTTTTATTAGTGATATCGTAGTTTTATACTAATTATTAATAATTTTTTACCATGCTAGATTTTGTCAAGATTTTATATTTCTTCAGATACCGATAACTCATATTTTTGGAATGTTTATAACTAAGATGATTGCTTACTCTGATAAATGAGTGAAACATTTTTCTTCAAATAAAAAAAATATTATAATTTTAACTTAATAGTGCATTAATATTGTATAAAAGTCTTAATATAGAAGATGAAGACGTGCTTGCTTTGTTCTTATAAGAACCTTTTTTGTGTTCTGGAGAGTTAAAAGAGAATGATATATTCCTCATGAAAAATATTCAACCTATTATCGTGCATTTTTTTTGTGT
>BGPR01011540.1:0-48210 GCA_013235015.1 Araneus ventricosus | reverse complement strand
TCTTGAAAAAATCATGCTTTTTCTAAATTTTCTCATTTTCCGCGAAAATTATTGCATATTTTTTCATACTTCGTAAATTTTATTTTCGTATAGTTTAGAATGTATTGTAAAAATAAAAATCGGTCAAAGGTCTCTCGGCATAATTAAGTTTAAGATTTTAATATTATTTCTATAATATTTTATTCTTTGAATATATTGATCATATTCTCCTACCACATTGAAGAATTCTTTCCAATGTGTATATAATGAGTAATATTCGGAATTATTGATCCATTGTTTAAGTGAGTCTAGGCTGTTTTCAAAAGACTCATAAATTTCATCATATGCTGTTTTTATGACCAGGTCTTCATGAACAAAATTTCTTTGTTGAGTTCCATTTTTTTTATCAGATTTAAAATTTATCGTTAGTTTTATAACAGGGATTTTAACATCGAAAGCTAACGCTTGATGTGATATTTTAGTGTATAAACAGTATATTTATATTTAATTAGAATAATGTATAAATGATCATAAAATGGACCTTGCTCAATTATATGTCCATTACCAAGGTCAGCAATATGACCATTTATTAAAATGTCTTATGATTTTTAATATTTTACACATGGATCAACTAACCGAAAATGCTGCACAAAAAGACAACTTCAATGTTGTTGAAAGTATGGTAATACATATGGCATTACAAAAGCATTTACAATACCAATATTGTAAAATTAAAAATGTGTTTCTTAATTTATTCCTGAAAATCATACTGCAGTGATAATTTATTTTTTCTGAAATAGTATTTTTTCAAGTAACTTAAAATAACAAATACTATTGATGAAGGCAAATGATTCTGTAAAACTATTAGTAACCTATTAAATATATCATTCAATTAGTAATATAAGTAGTAGTATAAAGAAGTATATTAATAATACAGGCTGGTAATAAATTATTGGACCCATTTCAAAAATAAATCTTTAAAAACTAATAATGTAACAACTACGTTTTTTCATTCAAATGAAAGAAAAAAAAATTTTTTTTTCTTCTGATAGATGACTATGGCTTACAATTACGACGTTCTAAATTTGTTACAGCTAGAGATTTCCATACGCAATGGATACCGATCAGCAGAAGCCGCTGCGCGTTTCCCGGTTTCCGTTTTTAATTTTTCTTTAATATCTCGAAAACTATTCAGTTTTTGAATTACAATTGATTTAACAAATTAAAGAGCGTATAATTCCCTACAAATACATCTTTTATTTTTCTTCTAGCTTTAATAATTTCGCAAATAATGGCTCCCAAATATGGGAGATGTCTAATAATTTACGACTCCCTAGACCACTGTAACGGCGCGTTACCTATCTTAAAAAAACATACACTGACAAGCATGCGCTCTCATTAAAAAAAATGTACTTGTAACATTATTAGTTTTCTGTAATTAATTTTTGAAATGGGTGAAATAATTTATGATCACCCTGTATAATAGCAATTAATTAAAGCAGTATATTGTTATATCGCATCCATTAAAACGTATTCTATTACTTTTCGTTATTCTCTTTATGAAATACATTGTTTCTTTTATTAATATGTAACACTAAATGAATTTTTAGGAGTTTTAATTAGAATGCTCTTAAAGTCGAAGTAGATCTGCTTTAAAAATGTAATTAGTTTTTAAGCAGAAACTTTTAATTCCTTTAAATATTGTATTTCTTTTCAAATATATTTACTAATAAATCCGAATAAAAAATATAGTATTAATATATTTTATTGGTATTGTTATTAAACACTTACACTCCAACAGGATAAGACATATTTAGATAGTAAAGACCCAACAGAATTTCAAGCGGAATTTATAAGCAACCTGCAAAAGAATAATATTCAATTAGCAAAATTAAAAGTAAATAATTAAATATTGACGGTGATGAACTAAACACCTAGAAACAATACTTTACAAAACGCTTGAATTTTCTTGAACTAAACTTGCTTCGCACTTTTTTTTTGGGGGGGGGAGGGGCTAAGAAATTGTCGCATATTATTTCCCAAATCATATCTCAAATAATGGCCCAACAGAATTCAACAGCACAGCGATGGGGATTGGGGGTGGCAAATGAGGTATATATGCCCGAACACCAGACATAGGGGGTCGCCTGGATGACGCAATATTAGTGAGTTTATTTCACTTTTTAAGGCCAATTATGTAGAGAGGAGGACTGAAAAATGCATTTTGCCCGTGGCGCCATTTATCCTAGCTACTCCACTAATAGAATTACTCTCGAATTCGTTAGCAAGCAAGTAAGAAGCGGGAAAATTTCACACACGAAACTTTCTCAGAGGGGGAAAAAAATCCTCTCATTTCAAATTAAAAGCAGTCTATCGTGAGACACATGGTAAGAGAGGATGGATAATTTGAACAAGATGAGAAGCTAACCGCAAAAAAAATGAATCTTCTGCAAGGAGCAGCCAACACCAAGCGAAAGGCGTCTAGGACAAGGTTGGCGACAGAGTTCCTTATGCCCTGACACATGGCTGAACCAGAATAAAGAGACTTCTCTCTTGGTAGCATCTGGGAAGGCAGAGATGATGTAGATCGATAAAAATCGTCGCCGGACTAGTCACCCCCCCCCCCCTTCGGGACTCGCTCCCCTCGTGTTCCGAAATTTGGGAGTCGGTTTGTTCCCCAGGAGCAGAGTTCGACAGTTTTTAGGACCAGGTTGACGCCACGACCAGATTCTGCAAGACGAAACTAAATACTTTTTTCTCTAATGCATTTTTGGGGAGAATTTCTCACTTATGAGAAAAAAAAGGCAAGCAAAAAAATGTGCATGCCCTCCCTCAAAAGAATAGACAAGTAAATGCCGACAGAAAATATGTGCATTTACTGTGACAGAAATTTGTGAGTCAGAGACGACTTGTATAATCATCGTAGAATATGTATCTTTCGATGATAGTCGGTTGTTTTCTGCGCTAGTAACGGAGTCGAACTGTAGTGCAAAGAGGTAATGAAGATTCCAAAATTTAATACTACTATTTTCTTAAATTACACAACATTGCAATCGTTTTTGGCATTTCAACTGAATTGCTGTAATAACATCAAAAACTATCGCTTGTCTGAGCTGTTGAAAAGCAAAATTTTGGTGTCTGCAACGTTTTTGATCAGTTTTTCTAGTCATGAAATGTGTTCTTTGTTAATGACAACCATACATTGAAGGGAAAAAAATACAAATTTCGCAAATGCAATTAAATATTAAGTGAACAGTTAATCAATATGTATAAAAATTATTCGCATTTTCGTCATTATTTAATATTTCCCAAAAGCTTATCGTTGTATTCTTTATCACTGCGAAATAATTTTCCTTTATAAAATACTTATAGACAATATAATAGACAGTATAACTATATAATAGACAATATAACTACATATGCCAAGTAAATTCAGAAACCACGTTTTTAAGCTACATGACATTCGAATTTTTCCGTTTGCCTGTTTAATTTTGTCCTCTAACTTATTTTTCTACTTTTCATTTAATATCAAAATAATTTTAGACTACCAAGATACCAAGATTACAAAAATATCATTTCCTACTGGTATCTTTCCTAGCTTTTGTTTATGCTCAGTTTTCTAGTAAAATCATAAATATCATGCACCTTTGAAGTCAAAATTAAGAATATTTTTCAAAATGATTTGAATGTCTGATATTTTTCTATGCTTTTTTTATGTATTCATTTAAGGAAAGATTTTTGATTGTCATTATAAAGTTTCAACATTTGAAACCATTATTGAAAATCAAAATACTTCTAGAATAGTTAAAATTTCGAATTGGTTATAAATATTTAAAAAATTTTTAAGTTACGGATTTAACGAAAATTTTTGGGTGAATTAAAGTGAACTAAAAAATATATAGAATTCTTTAGTAAGTAAAACTTTAATTCACCAATTAGAACCCTACGGTTCTTTAATTGCGATTTTTGTTCCAGTCGTTACTGCGCCCAAAATTAAAAATCGCTTAATCATCAAAGAAAAGATTAAGAACACAAACATATAATGGATGTAGAAATAATCACAATAAATGTTCAACTTCGAAATCGAAATAATTCGACACAAGTAAAATCTATTTTTAAAATTTAAGGGAATAATAGAATTACAAGTAAGCTTGAAGTAAATTCCTTTTGTGTTCTTCGTGTTTTCATGTAAATAATAATTTGCTGACTAATTATTATCATACTAAATTTCAAATCTTACTAACGTTTTAAACAGGGTATTCCATTTTCATTTTAATAAAACAAAGAAATTCTTACTCTGCTCCGAATATTTCACAACCTAATATCATAATTTTTCGGCATTTTCTTCTTAGCTATAATAACAAACATTTAGTTTGGGTTCATTGTGGATTTTATTTTCATATTACAACTAACAATAACGTCCTTATCCCTCTCATTTACTGATTTGCTTGTATATTTAGTGCTTGGGTGTTTGTGCTAATTCCATTGTCATAAAAACAACTCGTGTTTTTATTACTGAAAAAAATAGCAGCTGCTTATTTATTTAAGAACAGACGATTTGCGTTCTTTTTTCCTTCGTGTTTTAAACAAAACTGAAATAATTACTTAAAATGACGTTATTGTTGAAAATTTCTAAATAATTCTGTGCTTGTTAAAGTCATTTCTGCAATGATATAAATTCGTAATAAGAAAAATGAATCATGTTGAGTAAACTTTTGTATAGACAAAGCCATGAAACAGCATTTCCTAAGGTGTGCATAATTAGGAAAAATGGGAAAATAATTGTTTCCCCGTCCTAAAAAAATCTTTTTAGCTGACGATATTCTTCTAAAAGGACCTTCTGATTCATTACGGATGAAGTATATATTCTTATTGACAGAAATAACAAGCATAAAAGAGAAATCAACAATGAAATGATATTTTCAAATGTATCAAATCCTTTTGAATTCCGTTTCTTTATGGTTGAATGGAAACCTAGAAACTTGGTTGGTTAAACAAAATAACAAGAGTCGGATGATTTAATTAAGAAATTCTTATTTTTTACTTCTAAATTTCGAATAGGAAATGTTACATTGTTTGAAATTGATCCAGAGAAAGATAAACTAAAATCTTTTTATTTTCATATCTATCAAAATAGGATTTAAGATATCGATATGTATATTTATCCCCTGAGATGACCTTAATACATTCATAAATAGAGAACAATTCACTTTTATTAATATCAACCAAATGAATGTAAGCTTGATTATTCAAAAACCGAATTTAAATATTATCCTGAAAAAACAATAAAAATGTAGTTTATTAATAATATACAAATTTGATATTTTCTTTTGTAATATGAAATTCCTCCTTTAAATCCTTTGCTTAAGTTTCGTTTAATAGGTCTTATGATAAAATAATTACATCTAAGGATGTAAAAGAAAATTATATTAAAAGTTTTACTATCACTTAAACATTAATATTAATCTACTAAACTATTTTTTGCCAATACTTATTATTTCTTTTAGACCATGTATTCTTTTGTTTATATCGTTTTATTTATTGGTCTTTAATTTTAAAAAAATGTGATATGAAAAGAGATAATCGTTTAAAACTATTTTAGTACAAAGAGTGGATTAAAAATGTCTAAAAATATATATTAACATTTACATAAAAGACATTTATTTTTTCTCATTCTCATTATAACTGAAAACGATAGTTGCATAAATACTCGTTTCACTTTTGCAAGTATTTAATTTTTAAATTTTAATAAAATAAATCGATTTAAATCAGATGATAACAGTTTGAGGTTCTCTATAAAACATTGAAAAACTCCATAGGTTTCTTCTATAGATAATATTTTTATAGATAATATTTTAATAGTTTGAGGTTCTCTATAAAACATTGAAAAACTCCATAGGTTTCTTCTATAGATAATATTTTTAAAGATAATAACTTTTTAAAAGTAAAGTTGCAACAAAGGTCTTTATTTAAAATATAACTGATACCTAATTTTATCGAATTAAAACATAATCGGCCTTGGAAATAATTATCTTAGTGAAATACGTAATCTGAAAAATCTAGTTCTATTTCAGAAACAATTAATTTATGGATAATTTCCAGAAAACAACTGTCATGGTGAACATTTCACAAACTTTTAATGCGTATTTTAATTAATGAATTCTTTACTTGTACAAATTTTTTTACAAAAGTATATAAATACGATACTAAACTTCCACACTCTTCCAACTTTCAATAGTTGCTGAGTAATTGTATGGGAATGTTCAATATGATTGCGAATTTATCGCATTTTCTTAGAATTAGCTTCTGACCTTTTAAATCAAGTTTCAAAGAGAATTATGGAAATTTAGTTGCCTTTTTAAGAGAAAATTCTTCGCAAATATATATTTAAAGGAAATTTTGTAGGTTTTTAAGAAGTTGTGGAGAGAAATTTTTTTTCCGAAATGGAAGAGATAACTAAAGGAAAAATCTTCGAATTATACTTTTTGGAAAGAATTTAATAAGTTACAAAAACATTTTTTAATTAAAATACTTTTCACGCGTTTTTTCTGAATTTATAGAAAAAACATTAAAAAAAGGCATTGCATGCTTAATTAAGCTGTGGGTTGATTAAGCATTATTTTTAGCTTGTAAGGGTGATAAGATAAATATGATTTTTGGCCTTTTATTCTTCAAAAACATTCATTCTTAACATGTGAGATGTGGAGCCATAAATAAAAAGATAAAAAAATAAATAAAAATTCTTGAAGGCAAAGAAAAAAGGATAAAGTATTTTTTAAATTACTATTATTAAAAGTCAAAGAAAAAAGATAAAATTGGAGTTTTTTCCTCGCAACTTCCTCTTATATTCCCATAAAATGGCGCTTTCTGTGTTTTCAATGAAGAATATCGATTATGCATTTTAGAACGGTGCATCTTACTGTTGATCATTTTAGTTCAAAATTTTATACAATTCCACAATTTAGATGCTACAATCACATTCATAATTTCATTCGTATAACTTTCATTTCAAACATTACAACTCGCTGCAGTTTTCAGTTACCGCGTTCTCATACACAAGCGTAAATGGACAGACTAACAATGCACCTTTTGGCGGATTTGGACTAAAATTTCATAGGGGGAACTAGGGATATTTGACCCTACGCGATTGTCTCAGATTGTGAGATAATTAATAATTTGTGTGTGAAATTTTTATACGAGCTATGGTCACATGGTCTATTAGAGAAGATCTTCATTCTAGTCTGAAATGCCATCATAATGGTGTGTAGGTACATAGGTTTTGGGGAGCCAAAAGTGAATTTTCACTTTTTCATTCCCCAGTGAATAGGAAGTTTACTATTAAAGATATGATGGATTAAAATATTTCTGAGGTTTAAGTATACTTATTATATATATTAGAATATATATAGAATATATATGAGTATATTAGAACACACTAAAATTTTTAAAAAATAAAATTGAAAAAACAAAGGAAGAAGAATCCAAATGGAGAACTTTCTCAAATGCCACTCGCCATCTGGATTCTAAAATTGGAATAGAATGCATAAGTAAAACAAAAACAGGAAAAATAGAAGACAATCGTTGAAAGTTGATGAAACTAAAAGATATGAAAAGCTGGGGCGCGAATTTTGAAAGGTTTGGAATGTCTGACATAAGAACAGTTTTTAAAAAAGACCCAAGAACCTCTATTAGAAATATAAATAATCCATTAGAATTACATGGAATGAGGAATTAACCCTTAAATTCCCAATTCTTCTAAAATCTTGAGAATAAGATTGTCGCTTTAATGCCTGTTGTTGCCAATAGAATACATATTGAAAATGTTAAACCAATTTACAACATAAAGATGGCAGCCTGAGTGCTGATAAAAAAAATAAAATATTGATGTTTTTCACTTGAGCTACATCTTTTTAGCTTTGTTTGTACGCTTGAGAATACCATATTTTATACCAGAATGTTGAAGGAAATTTCTTATCTGTATTATTATTTATTAAAATTCATCTTCGTTTGACAGTATAGAATTTTATCAAGGAAATTTTTCTATGAAATAAAGCCCAGTATTGTCAGATGGTAACAAACTGTTTTTTAGCCATAAACCATATTTAAAAATTTTTTTAAGTATTTTCCCCATGTTTTATTCACGAAATGAAAGTCAAAAAACATATTTAAATACATTCTTATAAAATCGGGAATTTAAGGGTTAAACAGCAGATATAAGCATTTCACCATGCAAGCATTCAAAAGTTTTAACAGATTCGCATTGGGGAGATACACCTTGAAACTATTCACCTTGTTTATTGGGAGTCTAGGCCCATCTAAACCTCGGTTCAAAGGTCGTATGCGATCCTACCCCTGTAGTAAGCCTCTAGACTCCAGATTTTTTTCTTCTTCTCTCTGTTATCGCCTTCCTACCTTTTCTGATCTTTTTCTCTTGTGGGAAAACGTCAGGCTGAAGGGGTAGTGAAGTGCGAAGACATCGCTTAAGACAAGCGTGCGACAACGGTTGCAGTGATTTGGAATGTGAGATGATGGAAGAGCAGGCGATCTGCTGGAAATTCGAGAACACCCCGGACCTCATGGCATGGCCAAACACCGAGATATAATAAAGAAGAGAGAAGGCAACGATTTTTTTTTTCATTACTGTTATTATTAATTTGCTGAGGTTGGCTCCGCCTTTAATTGACAAGTTCTCACGTGAAACGATCGAACCTTCGGCTAATTATTTAGCCGTTTTTTTTATAATTATTTTACTTCGTTTGCCTGTCCCCAGAGATGCAGACTTATTCTCGTTCACATTTATTTTATCATTTTTTTTTCTTAAATTATAAATAATTCATGGTTCATGATAAGATTTGTCAACAGTAAGGCTTAAAAAATATAATACTGTTTGAAATGAGGCTGAAATTATAGCAGCAATTTTTACTTGCTTGTGGTTTATTAATACTGGCTAATAATTACTTGTATAGTGGTATATTTCTACTGTCTAATGATCAAGTTTAATGTTTATTAATGTTGTTTTATAATTGTTCGGTGTGTTAATTCTGGATAATAATTACTTGTTTAATGGCTTATTAATACTCTCTAAGGATTGTTTAATGGGTTAATTATGGCAAATAATTGCTTGTTTAATGGCTTAATTCTGGCTAATAATTACTTTTTTAACGTCTTTACACTAGCTAATACTTGTTTTATGTCTTTACACTAGCTAATACTTGTTTTATATCTTTACGCTAGCTAATACTTGTTTTATGTCTTAACACCAGCTAATAATTACTTGTTTAATGGCTTATTAATCTTGCTACAAAAATATATTGAATCGTTTTCAGTATTTCTCTTACTTTGCCATGGCAAGTATTTATTATTTAATATTTGTTAAAATTCGCTTATTAACTGAATGTTTAAAATTGCATATCACATTTTGTTCAAGCTAAAATGAAATAAAACATAAGAACGCTTTATAAATACTAAAATTATTGCAGCTAGGTAAAGTTTAACAGCTTTGGATAAGATTTAAGCATTTTCTTTGATACTCCATTGCTAAACTACTATTATCATGCATGCTATTTAATACTGACATCATATATATAATTTAATATTCAGTAGGTTTAAAGACTATGTGTTGAGTCTTTTAGAAGTTCTGGACATAATTCATTAAAATGATAGCCTATGATATGAAACTATGTTCGTTTCGTTTGTCCGTTTTATTATAAAAAACTTATCAATACTCATAAATTTTAGCAGAACTATCCTTTATATTATCCTTATATATCGATATACTAGTTTAAAATCATCCAAGTTTTCATTAAAGATGAATAAATAAACATGCGAAATTGTGAAATTTTTCGAATTAGTGAAATTTAACGTATTAGTAATACAAGAAAATATAAGACGTCATTTATAATTCCAACACATTCAAAAATTTTATCAAGAAAGAAACACAATAAAGTAATGTTTAAATTTTTATTAAAATGGATCAAGAAGTTTCTTATTAAAATGTGCATCATCAGTATATTGCAGGATATATATCTTTGTCCGAAGTTTATTTAGAAGGGGGTTTTTTTATGTTGTTGCTGTCGTCTATCATTGCTTATGCTTAGATTAGAATGAGCATTATAGATGTAACTGCAATCGTGAAGTGTTTTTTAATTCTTTACAAGTCTGAGCATTTTTATAATTAAAATATTTATGAACGTACCAGTGCAGCTACAGTTGTGATTTGTACAAAATGTGTAGATTTCTCTGTTTCTTTACATCATTTCTTTCGTTCTTTATAAATGCAATACAGTACAAGTTTGAAAAATTCTGATTCTGAATATTCATAACAAACTTCATGCTTGGTGACTTATTGAAATGACTTGCGATGAGAACATTAATTAGCATCAGAAGAAGAAGAAAAATAGACTTCATCCATAACTTATTGCTTTCAGGTATCTTCATGTGTGTGAAAAATGAATTATAATTGAATGCGGTTATGCAATCGGATACTAACCCTTATTTGATAGATTTCGAGGTCGCTATTCTAAATTGCTAATAAGTGTGTTGACTCATTGATAAGTAGATTTGAACCAGTTCTTGTCTTTAGCACAACGCACAACTAATATTGCAATAACTAAATTTGGGAAAATGCAGGTTCATAATTTTTCTGTTATGTTTTCAGAAAATTCTATGTCTCGAAATGTGCATTTTATAGATGGTACCAATGACCTAATTGTGCCCAATTATATCCATTGCGAAAATACCTAACTTTGGTCGGAATATGATGGGAATAACATCCTGATTGTATTATTTGAGTTAGAATGTGGATAAAATTATAATTCAATAATTAGAGATACTTTTACATAAAAAAATATATACGTTATCTTAGTTCTTAGAAAAAGTTTGACAGTCAACAATTGCTGGAACAATTTTTCTGTGAAAATATATGAACTATAAATAAACGAAATTAATATATCATCAACCTCTTTATCTCCCAATGTGTTTTGACTCCATTTATGAGAAAACACAGTCGTCATTTTCATTGTTTCTGTATTATCGGAAATCTTAGCGATACGATAAAATTTTGATGCATGAAAAACAAGATTTGTTTCTCAGAATAATTAAAAGAATCCGGTCAAAATTGATTAAAGATTAATTTTCGCTAGAATTTCCTTACAACAATATTTCAATTAATTGAAAAAACTTCCTTATGTGCCACAAATAAACTCAAATTTTATCATCCCATCAATCTATTAAAATACTACCTGTTTATCACACAAGAAGGTAATTATATTTCTCCCATTCTTAAAAACCGTTGTTTTCTAACCAAATATGCCCCTTTCTTGTTAAGGAAATGGCAACAGATTCGAGTTTTAATTTATCTAATTACATATCATTAAAACGAAATTTAGATGATGCTCGCCGATAAATATCGGAAATTCTCTTTAATAAACAGCGCCCCGAGTTTTTATCTGTGTGCAAGAATACTGAAGCTTAACGCACTGCTAATCACTGTGGTCTGGCCGCTTGCACTGAGCAAACACATACAATGAGTTTAAAGTTAATCAATCATTCTTCACAAAAGAAATATCCAGAGGGATTTCCTTTTTAAAATAAATGAGCTGTAAGTTGAATGCGTCCACTCATTCGGATTGTAATTTTTTATGAAAGAGTTTCGGGAGGTCTCTGAAGAGTTGGACTGAAATAGCCTTTTTTTTATTTGTTTTCTCAGCTCCATCTCCTAGTTTTTACTTGGGCTTCCATTTTATTTCTCAGCGAAATATATAAATGTAGCTTTTAATATCTATCATATATTTGTATTCTTGTCAACAAATCAGGATTCTCAACTTTTTGTATTTGTTGTACAATAAATAAACTTAGAGTTCTTAAACTTTTTGCAATCTTTTTCAAGGGGAAAAAATCCAAAACTCATTTTTTATGGCACATTTTTCAGTGCTATCAAATGTATGCATACATTAGAAAAATAAAGAATTCAGAATTGATGATGCATAGAAGAAAATTAATACATTTGGAAACCAGATCTATTTGTTTCAAACCAAGATTGTTTGAGTAATTTTTCCCCTTACTGTGTTGAAGGCAGTGGCGACTCGTACATTTGGGCCTCGGAGCTTCAGGACCCCCTGAAATAATTTTTAAAACATATATTTTCGTTTTTAATCTCATTTGGTTACTTTTCCATTCTGGGATTTTGATGATTAGAGAAAATAGAAAATAATAACAATAACGAAGAAAGAAGACAGAAAATGTATCTGTAAGTAAGATAAACATAGAATGGGGCTTCACACCGAATAGTAAGCATCAAATTAATTCACTGCTCATTGCTAAGTGACGCATCGGAAGGCGAAAAGCAACGTTTTCGGAACTTGCGCTTAGCAGAACCTGAGATGAGATATTCGCAACTCCGATTTGGCGCTCAGCCAACTGATGTTCTTTTATTTCCCTACCACCCAAGGCTCGCCTTCGCTCTTTTGATTTATTTTTCTTCGCTTTTTC
Source organism: Araneus ventricosus (assembly GCA_013235015.1). Classification (NCBI taxonomy): domain Eukaryota; kingdom Metazoa; phylum Arthropoda; class Arachnida; order Araneae; family Araneidae; genus Araneus; species Araneus ventricosus. The sequence goes on along the minus strand of BGPR01011540.1, from coordinate 35,742 downwards.
TCGTTATCTACGTTTTGGTTTTGGCTTCATCTGATTTAATACAGGTATTAGAAGATATGTCGATAACTTTCTAAAATACAATTAAGATAGTTATAATTTTGGGGCTACTTAAAGGCAAATTGTATTTTTCGAATCGTATTTTAAATGTATAATTGTATTTTAAATTTTTCTTTTGAGAAATGCTGTTTACTCACTGCTCGAATTTGAACTGTCGAGCCGCTATTGGTTGAAGCTGATAGTTGGAGACTATTAAAGATTTTTCGAGATCCCAAAAATTTTCTGTAAAACACCCATTCGGGGTCGCAAATTATAATTTAAAAATCACTGCATAAAATAAAAATATCTTAAATGAAGATGTAGACTCTTCTAGGGTGGAGCCCTAATCTTAAATTACAGTAAAATGCTCTATTCATAGATTGAGCAAAACAAAATAATTTGGAATCACTTGGAGCATTCATTATTAGAGTATCGTTAAATATTCTAGCAATGAATGCTCGAATTTCTAATTCACAAATTAAGAAATAGAAAATATTTTAGTGGGATTCCTTTTTCATGAAATTTCGTGTTTTTTCGAACTTTTTCTGCGAAATTCTTGCAGTTGTTAACAATCGAACAAATTCCGTCACATACGATGAAAAATATTCTAAGAGGTATGAATGATTCTAAAAATAATGGGTAAATTAATTACTGAGATTTACATTTCTATAATAATTGTGCACAATACCAACCTTGCTGTATAACTTCCTTATCTGTATATTTTATTTATACGGAGATTTTTTCTATCTAGATTTCTAGAAGTTAAGTTTCATCCTCAAAGAGAACCTAAATAAAAGAAAGAAAGCAAAAAATTCTTATTAAAGTTTGTTTATTACAAGGAAAGAATGGATGTACAAAATCATAAAAGAAAAATTCAATGTTATTATTTTTCTTCATCTACTACTCGTGACCACATTTTCGTTCAAAAGATTTTGTTGGTATTCGCGAGGATACTTTACACATAGGAAAATAAAACACACAAAAGAAACAAAATAAACGAAAAAAAAACACAGTTATGTGGTAAAATGCTCTGAAATATGTTTGTAAATTATATTTTGATTATCATTTTCTTACTGACATTGAACAATTCGGCAGAAGGACTTAAATCGTTATACTAACTCGGCGAGATTCACGATCCAGAATTTAAGAAGCCAATAACTGTACCCTCCCTTGAAAACTATTTTAAATTCTTGAGCTTCAGTTTTGAATACTGGTGACATAACTCACTAATAGAAAGAGATACGTATTTTATCTGACAATAAATCAAATGATTATAATTATATATATTAAGGTATAGTTTATTTACAACATTAATCCGTGTCTTATTTTTTAAAAAAGAATATATAGGGAAATTTTAACGTATATCTTCAAGTAAGTAATTCTACCAGACAGGTTTATTAATAATTTTTTACATCTTTTAATAAATCTGTCAACTCATTGAAGATAAATCAGCAATTAATATAGATAGAATCTTCATCACTGGAATAGTTCCAATGGGTACACATAAGCATGTACAAAAAATATTAATTATTCTAGTCAATCATTAATCATTTATTCTTAATGAAACATATCAAAACAAAACAAAAAATGCTAATCTTTTTCAACAAACAATTAAAAACGTCAAATTAATATTCTTAGTCCGGACGTAAAAAAACAGCAATAACAAACCAAGTTTATACAGTCATAATATATGATTATTTTAAATGGTCTTATTTAAAGAAGAATACTTATACTTTCTCACGGAGCCCTTAAATTGGACGCAAAGCGATCATCACAAACGATTTTTAGTCCGAACGTGCTACCTAGAGGGAGTTCAACCCCTCACTTATAATGTTCACCAATATTTAGGGGCATTGAGTAATGAACGTTTGGTGTCCCCTTTAATGAAAGGTTCTAGAGATTCATTTTCTATCATTTTGCGGCCCACAAGAGGAGCAGCTACTGAATAATGAGACAGTAAACGTTCGATAATTGCATTCCCCGTTCCTATAATTCCACCAAACGATAAATTTCTCCCCGTGCATGAAGGTGGTTGTTTGTTTACATAGGACCGTTCGCTAATGATTTGAAAGTTGTAATTTTCCCCACATAAGAACCTTTTGGCAATGTGCCATTGCTACATTTCGCTTTCTTGTATGATTGTTTTCCTTTGTAATGTCTTTATTTTTTGCTGGTTTCGTGTGAGTTAAGATGTTACTTAGGAAATGCATTTTAAACAATAAAAAGCGAGGGGAACGCTGAATACTTGCGTGTAACAAGAAGAATATTAATTATTGTTCAAGACATAATAGATGTTCCAAACATTTCTTTTTCAATTTTGTGCTATTGAAATGAAATCTTCATTATAATTTTATAATATAACCCCCATGTTGTGCGGAAAAGGGATCTGAAAACTTTCTTATTAAATGGTAAAACATACATAAAATAATTTGAATATAAATGCTCTATGAATGTCAAGATAAAACAAATAACTGTTTTTTCTGCATTTTAATAATTATTTTAATTTCATACCATATTTTGTATTCTTCAACCATAATATTTAAATTTCGCATAAAAATAAAGACAATCAGTCCCATAAAAGCAGTTAACAAATGCGAGGCTTTGAATATAAAAAAACACTAATCATAAATAACTGGTTTTTGCATAAGTCTATCAATAAAAATAAATAAAACAGATGAAAAAAAATCAATTTCGTGGTTAAATGTCCGATAGTTTGGGTGAAGAAAGTCTAGGAACTTTGTGCTCTAATTAAAAGGAAACGATTTAGAAAGATAAACTGTATCAAAATTGTTCAGAGAAATTAAAGAATCCGGAAGTTTACAAATTATTGAATAATAAATAAAAATGCAACTAATGCCTTTCTTGGCATTATTTTATTCTCAATGTTAATTCTATTTCGAGAGGGATCGTAACTATAATCAGAATTTACCCAACTGGGCAAAAAATTCCTGGCTATTATAAATAGAAATCAACAATTAATATGTTCCAATACTTTATGGCAATAATCAATGAAACTGTGTTGTTTAGGAAAAAAAACTTGTTAAACAATAATTAATACATTTAGGCCCATATTTTCATGAACCCCACTTATTTTCATTTATTTCTGAAAAAATATGTGTTTTCAACATATTATACTGTTGACCAAATTCTAAAAATACTTCATATCGATTCCAAATTATATATATAGTTTATATAATTTGTAATTTCTCCGGATTCGGGAACTTCACTTCCCATACCTACTGGTGCTATTATATTTTTAATTCACTTCATTAATTAATAATATTAATATATCTTAATTTTATTAAAACTATCCCATACCTGGCTATATTAAACCTTTCAGGTACAGGAAAGCATGTATGAAATAAATGTAAATTGAAAAATAGAGTTCAATAGGAAAGTTTGTCGAGAAACAAATAATTTGAAATACCAATAATAAATAAATAAATTTTGTAATGCCAAGGGAAAAATGACTGAAACTACCGTAAGTAGATAATTCAGCGTGAAACAATTTGGAAGGTAATCACCGATAGCTTTTGGTTTCATCTCTACCTTTTCCTTCATAATTCCTTCGAGAAGAATAAAGTAAAATAATAAAAAAACCAACAGGGTTTACGACCATGCACGTGGCACGACCCTGTTGGTGATTTTTTTGTTCAGGTATGGGGATTGTACTCGGGCTATGACTTTTGAAGTTCCCGAATCAGGTATACAAATTTAAAAATGGGATAATTGGAAAGTTCTGTAGTGTTCATTTATTAACACGAAATTTCCGGAATAAATGGCCCAGAAGTTTATTTTATCTTTCTATTGAAATTCAACAGCTGATTTTTTATACTGAACTAGCAGATGGTAGGATGACTTTACACACGTGGGCGAAACGAGATGTCAAATTCTTCTGATGTTTTAATTAGAGATTTAGAAAGCATTTCATAAGTACTTTTCCTTTGGGATTGAATAAAAGAGAGAAAAAAAATCTACCTAAGGATAATTGCGTCCCATCTTCTTCGTACACAAACAAAGGATGTGTTTTTTGAAAGGCCACGGAATGAAAGCTTTATTCGATGCATACATATATTTTTAAAATTTTTGATTCAATTTTCTGTACATTTCCTTAATATCTAATAACGACAGGAAAATTTCAATATTTTTTATTAGAAAACAATTGATATTCTAAAGTTAATATTTATGATTTTATGACTTCTGCTTTGAAACAATTTTTATAATAAATATACTCTTTTTCAGCTGTTTTTTTCTCATTTAAGCACTAAATACTTGTTAAATACTTAAATAAACATTGTTCATCTTTGTTTTTTTTTATTCTTCAAAATGTTTTCTGTAACATGCAACGTTACAGTTGTATAAATTTTAAAACACTTATTTCACTGCCTTTCTTATTTTGCGACTCCTTTATACCTGTCGTTCTGTAACTATTTTACTAGAGATTATTCTTAACTATGCTTAAACTATAATTATGAAGTCTGTATCTATTCACTAAAATTTATTAAATACTGATTCAATTAGTTTCTGAAATATATTTTTTTATTTGAAATTTGTGTTTGTTTACTAAAATTCATTCATCTTAAAAAAAAATTCAATTTGTGTTTTGAAATCAGTATTTTATATTCCAGACCTTTAAAAGTGCACTGAAATTCCTTCCTTTCATAGATCCACCTCATCTTTTTCATCTTTGTAGCAGAGCTTTCTCGGCCGTTTCCTCGGAATTAAAATATATATGCATAAATATCCAAGGAATTAAAAATCCACTTTATTCACTCTTCGTTTAACAGAATCATCCTAGTAGTTAGTTAGCCAATAACCTTAATCACCTAGAAAAAGGACAGGGCATAAAACAATCGACCCAAAAAACATAAAACGAAAAAAGGGGGCGCCTTCTAACAGCTTTCATTTCTTAGTTGCTGCGAAACTTTTGTAGGAGCCCAGTCTGAGCATACACATCGGTGCAAGCAAAAGAGGTAGGAAGACAGAAAAAAAAGGGGGGCCTTCGAACCAGCCAAGTCAGCACCTCTGAGCAGCAGACGTGCCGTGAACAATAGAAACGCGATGTACAACAATGGCGGAAAGAGCCCGGGAAGTGGGAGGGGATGGGGCCGTGAAGTGGGCCCTTCAGTCTCGGCCTCTAGGGCCACTGTGCCCGGGCACTGCCGGGGCGCAGGAAGCACGCAGAGCCACTCTAAATGGCACACCACTCTTTGGAAACAATTGGGCAAAGGACGTACAACAGTTGGACCAGTCTATATGCATCGCAAGGATGTGTTCGCACAATACAAACAAGTGCTTGGAGTAGGAGGAATGAAGAAAAGGGGTTTGGAGAAACTAGAAAAATCAATCAAGACGTTCGAAATAGAATTTTTTTCTTCTTGTTCGTCTGTCGAAGAGAGAAATCGATTTGGCGATATTTCCTCCCGATTCGGCCGTTAGGAACAATATTTGAACCAGAGACAAAGATGGTGGTCTTTTTCTTGCTGTCTTGTTAAAATTTGTTAATAGTATGATCAGATTTAGCGTAAACATAATTCGCAAGAATGTCTAAACAAGGTAAAGTAGATATTATTCAAAGTAGAATAATATTTGGGAATTTGAGGCAATGATGGTGGTTATTCCTTGCTGTCTTGTTAAGCTACTATTTCAAGATGATCGTGTTTAGTGAAAAGACAAGATATATATGTGTTATACAGTCTATGACAATATATAAATAGCACCTGTATTCGATAATATATTATGACACAACGTGGATAATATTTGAAGCAAAGGTAGTAAACGTTAATATTTGAAGTAATAAAGATGATGTCCTTTTCTCTGCCTTTTTTAAGAACTTTAAATGGGATGATTAGATTTGGCATAAGCATGATACGCGATAATGCCTATGTTTGGCAACGTAGATATTATTATTATTAACGTATTATTTAATATAGCTCATTGTGTGTGAATTGAGACAATGATATTGGATATACCTGCTGGTATAATATCTACAACAGTCATGATAGAATTATCAGATGCAGTGAATAATGCAATAAATGATATCTATTTTAAAAAATAAGATCAATAAATTTTATTTAGGACTTACGTAGGAGGCGATAAATTGAATCTCATTCTAAAATGGGCATTATTTCATTCTTCAAAAAACTTTGATCATGTCGAGACACTGGAATTTCTTATAAGATACAGTGAAGCCAAATTAAATTTTTACAATGTCAAAATTTTCGAAAATACTTGTCATAAAAGAGTCACAATTCTCTGATTCAGAGTTTCCAAATTCCTGAGTTCCATTTGTTGCTAAAGCACCGCCATATTCCTATAAAGAATGGTAGTTATACAGGAGGTATATTCCATAAAGATATAAAATGAATCACTTTTAATTTGAAGAATACGCTTTCAAACTCAAGCACGGAACATAAACGAATACAATTTGAGAAAACAAAAGAATATATAATTAAAATAGAAATAATAATACACATACTTTTAAGAATAATATCTTAAGTACAGGTAATTTATTATTCACTATTTTTATTTTTAACAAGAGGTTAAATTAAACAAATATTCTGAGAAAAACTTTTATGCTAACTGTTGTCTTTCTTGTTATCTTGTTGAAGTATTGTTAATGGGACGACCAGATTTAGTAGAAATGCATTAAATATGTTCATAATAGCAAAGAAAATGTATTTTATTTAGGACGTGTGTAGGTGGAAATAAGTTAAATTACAATTTCAAATGGGCATCATATCTTTCCAGAAGTAGTTTCATTATACAGCAATTTTGGGATTTCTCATGACATGCAGCAAAAGAAAATTAAATTCAAACACTCCAAAAATAATTTTAAATTAGACTTACCAAAGAGTCTTCTAGACTGAAAAGGTTAGGTTAGGTTAGGTTATCTTCAGTTTACTTGCACAGAATACTTAACGGTTCACAATGAAGGCGATCAAACAGATACGTTTAAAAAAGCGAGCAGATGACAGTGGTCAATAAGGTTCCTGTTAGAATAAAAATGGAACAATGCTTTTTAAAATGCAGAAATGCTTCTTATAGGCGTTAAATTGCTAAATATAAAATTTTAACATTGCATGTGTTACTATATTGCAATAAAATTCATTTTTAGTATTTAGTATTTCAATACAAGTATGGACATTAAAAATACACATTAAAATTGAAAATTTAATTTAAACACTAAATATATGTTTGAAAACAAACCAGTATAATTTTGTTCTAATAAATTAACTACAGCATAATGTTGACCTTCCTATGTCACCATATAGATGCGATCATTTAACATATTTTCTAGCAGACGTTTCATTTCTATAGTAACTGCATCGCTGAAGCGATTTCAGATACATTCAGCGATTCAAAAGTTATAATTGTTACAAGGTTTCAAAGTCAAGAAATGTGGTTAAGGTGCTTACAGAAAAACATGTGAAACATTTTAGTTCGTTTTTACCCACATATGAGACCTTCTTTACAATTCCACTATCAGGCGAAATTATCTCTCTGATTGCTTAACTATATTTTTTCAATTAATTTCTTGGAATATCCAAAGCTCTAGTGAATCATATGAAAAAGGCATTTATAAACAATTCATACAAATTCAAATCGCATCACATCTGTAACTCAGACAATTTAAGATTTATGAGAAACAGTAACACTATTATTTTAGTTTGCAATTGCAGTGGACTCGATTCCTTCAGTAATTCACTAATGTGATTCAACCCGCTGCATTCTTAAAAGTTTAGGTGTGGTTACGTTATTACTTCGTGGCTTAGAATAGAAATAAATGGGACATTTAAATCTAATGGGCAATAAAATATGTAATACAAGTATTGAATGTTAAATGACCCGTTAAGGAAACAGCTTGCTTTTTCTCTCCGCCATACAAATTTATCTAATCCAAGATTTGCAAAAAGCATAGGAAAGCTTTTAATACGAAAGTCTTTCAGACAATAGTATAAATTTTTAACCACATTTATGCCTTTATTTTCCCGTCTTCATGACAGATTTAAAAGATAATGATGCAGAATTTTGAGGTTGAATGCTAGGTTTAGTATAGCTTCACAACTAAATTATTAGAACTTATGCTGAAAATTTTTTCAGATGAGCGGACTTTACATTAAAGTGAAATGTAAACATGGTATTCCTTTTTTACTATTTTGTATCTAAACTATCGTCTGTTTTTCCTGTAACTTATAAACAAATGTCACGTAAAACCCATAAAATCCTGCAATGGTAAGGGAAGGGCATTTGAGAAGAATTTTTGTTGGACATTTGTCTGTCGCTCACGGATTACTAAGGCTATAGTTTAAATTACTTAATTGGTTGACAGTCATAAAAAGAATTCGATGATATCGCCTCCGAAATTTATTCTATTAAAGTTAAGAACTAAAAATTTTAAATGATTTAGTTTCTTTTCAAAGACCTGCTAAAACCAATGTATTGAAATTTGCTCTGAAATAAGCAGGCTTGAATGAAATTATTTTCCAAGTATTGTTGGTTTCTTTTGTTTCCCTTCCTGAAGTCAACTTTAAAACACGTAAAAGTATTTTCCGATCTTATTAAAAGTTTCAATAGTTAAAGGGTAGATTGAATTCACAAAACTACATTAAATTAGAATTTTTGATTATAAAATTATATTTATGATAATAAGAGCAATTATCAGTATCATTCTGCCGTAACTCTGAAATGTGCAGGGATTCTGTCTTTTCCCCTTTTCACATGCAGAAAAAGTTAAGTTTGAAAATTTTTTCGCTATCCTAAATGTACAGAAACACATACGTAAACAGAATAAACAAATCAAGCATAATTTAATGTATGTTTGATTTTTTGGGGGGAAGAAAAGCTCCATTTCGAAACTACAAGGATAATGTGTCTCATTTTGAACAGTGTTGATCCGACAGGCTCTCTCCAATCTTCTACAGAACACTATTACAAAGATATTGTATATCACAACAGACTTAACAACCGCACCAGGCCTACATATACTGAGAATGTTCCATAGAATCGGGTCTTCAACTATAGATCATCCGATTCTGTAAACAACGTCCACTATCACACTGTTACTGCTTCATTTAATTACAGATAATAGATTAAAATTCAGTATAATTCAATTTGGTTAGGAGCTTTTATGATTTTCTTCATAATTAAAACACTTTTTTTCAATTTTTCCTTACTAGCATAGAAGTAACGGACAGAACACATGATGTTGACGCTTTTAGGGTAAAGTGTAAAATGTACTTGACTGTAGTGTAGTGTTTCTTAAACATCGATAGTTCAACTATCGATAGTGCAGTCGATAGTTTTCCCAAACTATCGACTGAACTATCTATATTATCGGCAATTCCAAAACTATCGATACTATCGGCAGTTCCAAAACTATGGATAATTTTGGAAAGTGTTTTTTGAAACAGTCGATAGTATCGACTTTCTCAAAACTATCTAAACTATCGACAGTTTTCTCCCCGGCGATACTATGTTCTTCCAGTCGACAGTTTTAAAATTATCGACTGAAAATGCGTCTGTCGATAGTATTGCCCCTATCGATAATTTTGAGAAAGTCAATACTATCGATTGTTTCAGTCGATAGTTCCGAAAACCCGATACTATCGACTTGGCGTCGATAATATCGATAGTCTATCGATGTTTAAGGAATTCTACTGTCCAAATTCTACTGTCAGGCGTGTAGTGTAATGCTGCTGAAACTACAGGCTGACTCAAAATGGTTAGGTATTGGAATAATTTATCTTTGGGGGTGAAAATTTATGCAGCACCCTCATCTTTTGGATTCTTCAATATTCGTAAGCAAACTAACTGTTAAGAGAAAATCTTCTTCAAAACTTTTGAATACAATTTACTGAATAACTATTTTTAGTTGGATTAAATTTCATTAGTTATCAGTGACTACTTTGATTATTTTTTCGTTTCCGAATTTTAAGTAGGAGCAAAATTTTTCAGATGATAACGATGTCACGAAAGATTTGATTCCCCCTCGAAAAATAGTTGCGAGTGGAAAAAGATGTAAGAAATCTTGCCAGAATGAAAATTAACGAGACTGCAACCTCTATTCTTTTACCTTAACTTTATAATTTCTTTGTTGTTGTACAAAGCAGGTCTCTATAAAAGTAGTTTTGCCTTCTTGACAATCGTCGCTTCCAGAAAAAAATCACCTGCTCTATTTTTTGCAGCTGTAATGACCCATAGACGGAAGAAGTGAGGATTCGACACCTCTTTCCCAGCAGTGATAATTTCGTGTTTATTTTCTGCAAGTCGCCAATTTAGTTCCTTCCCTTTCTTCGTCCTAACTATGGGAAACACATAGTTTAAACAAAAAGAAAAAAAAGTGTCGCTGACGTGGTCTAATCTTCGGCTCGTTTGTCAGTGGTCTTAGCGGTAGCACTAACAGATGCCGATAAGCGCTGAACAAGGAGTATTTGCGTGATCTGCTAGCACTGTGTGTGTGTCAACTAAGTAACCGTTATTTCACTTCCCTGTGTTTGGCACGAGAAAGTGCAGTTGGCACGCAATTGGCGTTCAGCTCTAATTCGCTGCCGTCGCCAAGAGGCGAACACGCAACGCGAAGAAATTCCGAGTGTGATGTTTTTAGTTTTTTTCTCACTATATCCTTGTCTGTAAATGGGATTAAATTTTTAGCGCCACGGAAATAACGCATTAGTCAAAAGCGAAATGTATTTCGTAGGTATTTAGTTTACTTTTAAAGGTACAATTGAAGCTGAAAATGTGGAGAAAAAAATGAACCCGCATTTTGTGATTTTCTTACTTTTTTTTTATACTCACAAGATACGGCAGGGACGAAATACCAGGGGGGGAGGGGAAACACAGTTATATGTATTATTATGTTTCAATGTCCAAGGAAGATTTCGAAATCTTAATAATTGAACAATATCTTGCATTTCTTGTCAATATAATGAAACGTTATCAATGCATTTGACTAATTCTTTTATATATAAAAAGAATGGGATAACGAATGTATGATAACATTTTCACAGAGGAATTTAAAAAATTTTTATAATAATTTGTTACATTTTTAAAATTTATTATTATTATTATTTCCTTCTTGATACGAAGATCATTCAATATTTCGTTTACAAGGATCATCTAAAAGAATGCTTTGATATTAGTTCAGTTAATCCATGAATGAATATTAACCAAATGTAAAAGCTTAATTTCACAAGATTTCATATAACTTTATTTTCTGCGATGGAAAACTACTCAGGAGGAAATTTTTGTGCCACATGTGTATTTTGTTTTGAATTATCAAAAATTGTAGACTATAAATCAATGATCTTCTTCGAACATTATTTTTGTCTTTTGTTTCTTCTAGCCTGCATTCATTTCAAATTAACTCTTAAATTTTATAATTTTTAAAAAATAAAACGCCTCTAAAGCAGAACTTAATTTCAAGCAAGGTAAAAATATTTTAATCTTAATTGTGATTCATAATAAATACATTTAACAGCAATACGCATAAACAATATATTTTATTACTGCATATTATTGTCATATTTTCTAAAAAAGGAATCGTTACCTCGCTCATCATCAGTCGGCAGCTTGAAACTTTTCCGGTTGGCCAAAACAAGAGACAGGACGGACAGACGAATAGCTGGAGTTTGTGTACAAATAGTCAACTGGAATCTTAATCATGAGTTAAATTTGATTGTCATGATTTCTAGAATTCAAAATTTTAATCAGCAATTTTCTGCCTCATTTATGAATAAAAATTACTTATTTTAGTTTCTTAAAATTTACTGAGGGATTTATTTTAAAAAGGAAATGAATTACATTTCAAAGGTCTCCACAGAATACACTATATTTTGCATTTTTTAATAAATATTATTCTCGTTGCCACTCACAAGAAAGAAAAAGTTTTTACAAAAATTGAGATATTATCATCAGGAAAGAATTTGGAGTACTTCCTTGAGCAATTCTGCTTTTTTTTAAAAAAAATTAATTCCAAATATATTATATCATTTTTTAAATCTAAATTCGGTTTTATCTTTTTAGAAAATTGTTTGTTGCTTAAAATTACATGTTGTTAAATACAAACACTTCTAAAAGCTGTTAAATGAAAACTCTTCTGAAATTACATTTATAAGGATGAACAGCAAACTTTAAATTTAAAAAAATCATTAATTTTTATTTTATTTTTATTTTCGATATAAAGCTCCAAAACTGAAATCTACAGCGGTTTGTACGTTTGATTTATAAATAAAATGCTGAAACGTTGATATTAAAGAATCTTCTACCGGAAATTCAACTTATTTTTTTTTACAAATCGGGGATCACCCACATAGCCCTGAAGAACATTGACCTCTTTTACATTATTAGCTCTCCGTCCTTCGATTGTAAATGAAGAACCTCTCTTTTTCTCAAGATAAATTTCCCGTTATTACGACATTTAGCCTGGGAAGGTAAAGGGGAAATGTCTATTGCTTGTCCCGCTCGAATTGGATCAGTTTTTATTGCACAGTGCATGCAAATCATGGGAACTGGGACTGCTCTCTGGACTCTTCTTTCTTCGAAAACATGACTTCATATTTTTTAAATTCGAGAGACATGCGCGGCTGATATTTATTCAAATTTCGAGACGGTTTTTTGATTTATGGTATGATCATGATGTCGCCTTAGAGTGTGGTTATTTGCGAAGGTGTAAAATTATGCAATGTGCAGAGGCTAATATGGCTCTGTGAGGTGTGTGCGTGGATGAAATGGGCTTTGAGGGATATCCCAGGCTTTGGATTATCATATATAAATGGATTTATTATTGTGAAGAATTAAGGTATGTGTTACAATATCCATTTTAAATATTCGCTTGTAATATAAAATAATGTTTTATAGTGGGCCCAGTGGGGTAACTACAAGATTGCAGGACTTAAAAACCAAGACCCAACGGTCTTGGGTGCCCTGATCTGAAGTAAATAAATTACTTTTTTTAGTAATTAATGGTACTTTTTTTAGCATTTAATAGTAATATTGAGAGAGAAAAGTTTAATTTTCTAAAGGCTCCACCCTAAGCATCTTCCGGGTGCCCCTTACTATTTAGTTGCGCCATTGAATGGCCTGAATTGGGAGGAAATTTAATTGGAAAAGTTAACCTTAACTTTAATCAACTAAGTAGTTTCTATGCTTTTAATATTGCCGTAGTAATGCTGCTGAAATGCCAAAAACAATTTAATATTTTTTGCAGTGCCATAAGTGAGTTGTTTAGCATGTCATTATGTTAACCTTACAAATTGCAACCTGTATCTTATCGTTAGTTTCATGTCAAAATGCAGGTATTATGTGTGTTTAACACTTTTAACCTAGAAAATATTTAATATATAAGGACCAGTTTCAAGTTTTGATTGTTAAATTATGTTAAGATAGCTTCATTTATCTAAATTTTATTATGAATGAAATCTAAACAAAATCCATTATAATTTTGTTTACATAGATCTTATCAAATACTTTCGATCTCAATGTTACTCATTTGAAGGGAAATGTTTATTTTATACATAAGTCATGAAATTTGCTATGCTTATTTTGTAAAAATAAAAAAAAGTCACTGGATCTTACAGCCTCATAATTTTGAAAATAGCATTCTCTCTTATAAGGTGACCTAAACACCATGTATAGTTCATAAAATGATTATTGTAAGAGATCTCTTATGAATGCAAAATTAGAATTTGAAACAATTTTTGTATTGACTATTGCTTTTATATGTGAACAAAAGCTACTGCCGATTAGACACATTTTGCTTTGTAGAGTAAATAGACTCTGAATTGTAGAGTTTGAAGTCAGCGACAGACTTTACCACGTCTTCAGTCAGGACGTACACAAAATTCGAATAACAAACCAAAGTAGCAGAGGGAAACGGAAATAGGTGTAAGCCAACTTGCTTAAGAAAAGGGTATGCTACATTAATTGAACGGTTAACTAAAGCAACCAATTCGTATTCACTTAAAGGGAAAAAAAGAAATTCTCACGTAGCTTCATTACTGGCAGATCATTCCAATTATAAACGCGTTTAAAGTCCGCAGGAGCGCAGGGAGAAAAAAAAAATGCATAGTTCCGTGCTTCTGGGCCTTGTTAGTCTTAATTGCAGCTGTGAAAGCCACTCCAAAGATGTCCATTCATTGGCAATTTTTTCGTTGTTTTCTTTTTTATTTTCCTTTTATTTTTACACCAGCGTAGCTCTGCCGTGTATGAATGGGACTACCTTCGAAAAGACGTTAATTATAAGAGCGAGGAAAACTAGTTAAGACCCTAGGCGGAAGACGCCATCTTTATTTCCTTGCACGAAAAAATATTGCTATCGCGAGCGCGAAATGAATTCGAAAGCAGGAGCTGAACTTGTTTCAAATGATGTTTATTAGGTGTTTAGAATATAGTTTTCATTTCAAAGGGAGAAGTTAAGAACTATTATCTATTACTAAGTGATTCTACATTAGATAGAATTATTTTAATTTGATGAAATGATGACAGAGAGTTAACGAAAATTAATTATCATAAAGTGTTTTAGTTTCTATTACAAGGTTTAGTTAACGCAAAGATTAATTAACCGAACATATTAACCTGAAGCAATTCGCATTCATTTCAAAATACTTTGAAGGTTTTCTAAAATCGTTAAGTAAGAGGTCAACCTATTTCTTCTTCTACTAGGTTCAATTTTCAGTAAGCAATTATATAACGTTTTCTTCCCACATTATCCAGAAAGCTCTATAAGCATACATTTTATTTTATTCTGATAAGAAATTAAAGATTTTACCACAAATCTTTTTAAAGGAATAGTTACTGATTTAGAAGATCGAGCTACTGAATTTATTCTGATAGATTTCAATTATTAGTTTCATATTGTACTATGTAATTCTATATTTTTAAGCAACAGGAAGATGTAAAAGGCATTTTATAATGTCACTCAAATGCTGTCTGAAATCTTTTTATTCGACGAGGCTTTCCTTCAGAACAAAAGTAATATATAATTAATGAATTCAGAAATATGATACCAGCTGCTCCGTTTAATCAAACCATCTGCTTGTTGGTAGGAAAAAAAACTTTCTACCATCTATTAAAAATTCGATTGGAAAAAATTTAATATTATGTTCTTATTTAAATAACGCAGCAAATTTGGTCAGATGTTTTATTTTGATACGAGTTTTGATACTCAAATTCTGGCCGGATCCGAACTGCGTTAAATAATCTGCATTTATGTGATAGACACTATGAAAATGAAAAGTTATAACTGCTGCTTCAAATTTTCAGTAAATTACTCTCTAGTCTTTCAGTAAATTTCTTCCAAGTTATTTTTACGGATCATGCATATTTTCATTCCAAACAAATGAAAAAAAGAAGAGAAATTAGAACATATTTGACTTTTTCTATCAGAAGAGTTAATGCTACATATAAAGGGAAAACTGTGAATCAGAATGCTTTAAATGTATAACAATAGCACCAAGATTTTAAAAGATGAATATTTTGATTTGACAATTTAGAACTAAATGAAAAATAAACATATTCTTAATAATGGAGGGGGCATTTTTTTTTTAAATTGGCGTGTGCAAATAACAATTTTTTATAACATATTTATAATTATTTTCGGAAGGAAAATTGTTCATGTTTTATTCTTCCTTTTCTCCTTAACTCGTGAAAAAGAAATTAATGAACAGAAGAATTTAACAAGAATTACTAAAGAGGAATTCTTAAGAATGTTGTTCGGCAGCTATTCTCTTTAGAATTTTCGAAGCGACTTCAGAATCCGGGTACTTAGAAACAGACGATTTTTCATTTATCGAGTTCGGCCATTAGCAAGGTTAGCCCAATAAACCCCGCGGCTGCAAATAATTTAATCAATTCTCCTTAATCCCCAAATCGTCATTAACCTTTCCAGTAAACCGGTATAAACATCATACAAAACTAACCCTAAATTATAGCATATATTTCAAGCGTGTCTCCTAATGTTTTTTCTGGTAGGTTCTATTTTTTCGTCCATCCATTCTTTTTATTTATCTATTTAATTCTGTTTTTTTTATATCTTTGTGTGTTATTTATTTTTTTCTCCCTCACAATTGCCAGGATTAGACGGACAACCAGTGCTGTCTAATGCCACGACAGCGTATCGACCAAGTTTAATGGCTTCATTAAGAACAGATTTTCGGGTCCTAATTTATCGGGGAATATATTAAATGTAACGAGCATCAATTGCATCGTTTATATGCTACAGTAGCCGCTGTTGTTTGGGGGAGGGTAAGCAATGTTTGACATCTTTTGCCGGCTTGTTGGGATAGAAACTAGAGATGGGGCTTGGGGGGGGGGGGGGCCCGCCGAAACGACTGAATTGATGCCCTGTTTGCCGCGGTTTCGATTGAAATAATGGCATTTTTGTTCGAAAATGGGCTGGGTCTCTCTTTTACTACTGGTTTTTATTTGCTGTTTTCCTTCCGCGTCAGAAATATGCTGACTCGTAGTAGAATATGCGTATCTCTGCGGATTTTGTACGTGCTAATTGTCTGCGGAGTTTTAGCGTTTGGAAATTGAATAGAAATGGAGTGTTACTTAAGAATTGCCTGTTGGTGGCTTTTATAATTAAAGCATTAGAAACCGGTCAGCTGTTGCCATGTTGTTATTTTGCACGTTTTTTAAATGGCTGCAGCTTTGTGACTGTATGTTTATGGAAAATTCAATATCTTTTATGTTAATAATGAGTTTCTATCTACAAAAGTATGACATTATAATAAAAACAACTTCAATGCAAACACCATTCGTAAGATATAAAAGATAAAAAAAATCTTAATGTAAGTATAAATCTAAATTTGTTGGTCTATACATTAAAAGATTTATTATCTTTTTGGTAAATCGTCTTGATTTTTTTTTTTTTTTTTTTTGAAGAATATTTTACCTCCTGATGTTCTTCCACTTTAAAGAAACAATATTTCTAAATTTTCTGCCTATTATATTTTCGAAAAACGGTAGACAATGTTAAGAAAAGAAGCTTAATCCTCAAAACTGAGGCAAAAATGAATTTAATTAAGAATAACTTGACAATATGTACTGAAACACAAACGAAAGCTTTATAAGAATTTTTTTACAATCATAAAATTAACAAATTTTAGATAAAGGTTTTTACGAAAGAGTTAAATAACTTTTTCAACCATTCGGTGTAGTTAAAATGGGTCATTTGATGTAAAAACTGATATTAAAGTTCGGCATTAATTTAAAGTTCAGACACTAGAAGCGAACGAATTATAATATTTTTATTGACTATTCATATAGAGAAAAGCAATTTATAAGAAGAAAAATAAGTACTAGATTAAAACCAGTTAGAATCATAGCATAGAAATATATACTATAGTTTAACCGAGAACTAACAAATAGTGTAAAATGATATAAACCGATGCCTACATCTTCGAAGAAATGGTAAGATTGAATTTATGCATGATACAAGTCAAATGCGTCAGGCCATCATAATTTTGGAAACCACTGCGCATTCTTTAGCACGTGACATCACAGCATAGTGTAAGTCAACGTATGGTTAATGCCAGATATCACGAGCAGTTACATTTATAATGTTACTGTAATAAACGTGAATTAACTCCATTCATTTCTTTCATAAGTCAGGTCAACGGCAATTAACTTATGTTCCTAAATCGCTGATTATTATTGCTTAGCTTATAAATTTAGCTGATATCTTGCTAAGATTAAGTGTAACTGATAATCTGTGTCCATCAAATCATTCTTTGTGAAGAGATATTAAGTATGAAACTCGCATTCTTTTCACAGTAGAAATAGCACAAGTGATGCAATGTTAAAAGCTATTTAACATAATTTCTTTCCAATCAATCCAGCCAACTGATTCATTCAGCACCAGTCAGTCAAATCAATAAAGAAAATCTGTCAATTGTTTTGAGGCTGTCTTCACGAAAAGTTACAGCGAAGGGTTTCACCGAATCCACCGTTTTGTCTAGAAAAATTTTGCTAATCACTACAAAATTTCATAGGATTGTTACAGAAGGGAATGAGATTTTAAAAATACCATTGCAATGCTTTGGATTTTTTGATTACTAACTTTTTTTTTATTGAATGATTCATTTTGCTCATTTATTTCCTTGGACATCAGCATTTTAAAAATTAAGTCAAAAGGGACAAGGAAAGGGATAAGGACTAAAAATAACTAACTGAAACTACCGTAAGTCGATAATTCAGCGTGAAACAACCTGGAAGGTAATCACCGATAGCTTTCGGTTTCATCTCTACCTTTTCCTTCATAATTCCTTCGAGAAGAAATAGAGCCCTATTACCTAAGTTAGAAGGAAGCCGACCTGTTTGGAGGGAGGGACAGAAGAAACCCCTAGGTGACAATCTAAAGCAGCCGACGACAGCCGTGTTTATAGCGGATTAAAAAGATGGCATGGAATACCCCATCAAGGGCGGAGGGAGAGGGACAAGAACAACTACGAGGGTTGGACACATCGCGAGATATGTCGTGTCTTCTTTTTACCGCGATCATTTTCTTTCCCTCTTCTCGGAGCTGTAGTTGTTTTGATGGTTCATTTATTCCACAGGGCCCTTGTCAAAATTTTCGTCAACGACATGCGGATGACAGTCTTTTTTTAAAAAAGGAATCCCCAACCACCTGTCTACTTCAAAGAGAACGGGAGTAGGTAAAAAGCAAATGTTGAGTTATTACCCTCTTCGGTTCGAGAGAAAGACAAAGAAATTTTTATGAATGGCCATAGAAAATTACCCGGCAGCTTGCTTGATTTTTTTGAGACACTGAATGGAAGTGACAGTGCCTTTCACTTAAAATGGTTGATAAGATGCCGTGATTACGTTGATCGGTATGATACGAAAACACTTAACGTGTAACGTTCAAAGTAATTGGCATAAAGAGTTACCATATGCAGATAAGAAAAGCATCTGGTAACTCTTCATGCCAATTACTTTTCAATTTCTTTTACTCTAGAAAAATTGATTTTTTGCACGGAATTTCACTATTTTCGCAGGCAAAAATGGCGTCATCTTACAGAGTGCTATTTTTTATTATGATGTAGTGTATACGTTCTTAATGTCTTACCTACAATAGTCCCTCTTCAAACACACCCTTTCTTCATAGACCCCTCCCCCCTTCCCAGCTTCAGAAATTATATTCCTCAAATTATAGGATGAATAAACTATTTTCAAAGTCTTTTTTAAAATAATATACTTAATTTTAATTCCACCGAATAATCAGCTCATACTTCATTAACAATAAATTTAACCAAAAAACTTTTAAAGATTATTAATGGTATACTGCATTTCTATGTTTAAAAAAGTTACTATGTTTAACATCTATTGCTTTTCTCAAAATTGGAAAATTAGAAATAAAAAATAAAAAAGTTTCCTTTCATGTTTTGAATTGTTTAATCCACGAAGTACCAACAAATATTTTTGTAGAGTTTAAAAATAATATTTTAGGCTAAAATTAATAGTAAAATTACGATATCATTTTCTGTGCAACTTTCACCTGTGAAAGGATGTGTAACATATCATTCTTTACTCATGTATCATGTTATAAAAAGCCATGAATGAAAATGATAACCATGCTCATGCCAGAACAGGCAAAATTTTATATAAAAGAAAAGAGAGGCAGCATGATGTTCGAAAAATGTTATTAGAAATTTCACCATTTTAAAAAAATTTAGTGCCTATTAGGAATGGTTTGAAAATTTTTCATTTGGGGTGAGACAACTTGACATCATCATATTTTTTACTTAATTATTTTGATACATTCAAAATTCAGTAGATTTAAAGATCACGGCACACACGTACATTATAGTTGCTACAATATTTTTCATATATATATTGGGCTTTATAGTTGCAGTAATATCTCATTTTAATATTCAAAAAGTTGTGTTTGACTTTTTGATTTTCAAAAAGTCCTCCTTTCTTCCTTTCATTTTGAAAGGAGGAAAAGGCTGGTTGATTTTTAAAAGCAGTCAGATATTAAATAATTTGGAAACAGACCAATTTCGTTTAACATGATCAACGTAAGAATAAATTGCAAGACTATTAGGAGGACAATTTTTACTACTAAAAATGGCATTTTCATCGATATCCGTCTTTAGCCATTCATTATAGCTTAAAAAAAAGAGCAAGACACTGGGTAATATCCCCTTATAAAGTTAACATCCTTTTGCGAATAAGTTTGAATAAAACGACCCAGTAGCTTGAAAAGGTGTTAAAAAACAAGCAAATGGCGCACAATGTGGCACTTCCTACTCTTGAAGGAAGTCTTCGTCAATTAATAGCTTCCTTTGTCCACGCACCTCGCCCAGACTGACCAGAAACTGGCCCTACCTGCAAAAAAGCGTCAAAGAAAAATGAACTCGGATCACAAAACCGAAAACCTAGCTTCCCATGGAGGTTTTTTTTCCTTTTCTTTTCTTCGTTTTTCTTTTATCAACCCCGAGTTCTTTTTCAACTTCCCAATACACGACGCATGGTGGAGTACGACCTTTGTAGAAGTGGCTACATTGCCAATTACGCCGCGGAGTTATTTTTGCCTTGCCTTTTGACGAGCTAACACAACAATTCCTCATTAGCCGCCAACCACGGAGCGCCATTAAAAGAGTAGAGACAAAAGAAACTTCTGCTGGCGAGTTCCGTATTTCTGTCCTCCTATTCTGTTGGGTGTCTTGACCCATCAGGCGATGAGCTGGAAAAAGGCGAAATCCATCCGCGAGGTGCTGCTTGCTCACAAAACGCCAGGTAAAGGTGTCCAGCTGTCGCTATTTTCGGTATGTGGGTCACAATTGGTTGCTCATTAATTGGCCTCGACTGTCGTGGGTGAAAATTGGCGAGTGGCCGCTGAGAAATTGTCTCCGTTTCTTCTGTCGATAATTGTAGAGAAAAGGATATTGATACATTCAATTACGAACTGGGCGGGTGCTCTTGTCAAGACAGATATATGGGAAATGGATTGACAATTAGAATAAAGAATTGGATGCATGCTATATTTGGAGTGGTTTTACGTACTCGGGAAGTATAAGTAAGATGAAAGAAAAAAATAGCTTTGAAAAGAAGTTTCTTTAAAGTTTTCCTAAGACTCTTCAAAAAAATTGTTAAGCCATTTTTTTAAATAGTTTTTCGGTACAGATAAATTTCATTTATTATCTAACTGATTAGAAAATTTAGGCAAAACCGTAATACATTATCTGTGGAGTTACTATGGCAATTTCGGTAAACAATGATTAAAATGACCTAAACGGATGTAGAAAATAAACTTATTACGTTTTCCTATAATAATCACATAAGTAACAATTATGATAAAATTTGTTGACCTAATTTGTTTTATTTATTTGTACATTGATTTTCATTGTAAAACTTTTTCATATTTATACGTTATAATTGGATAAAAATATTATGCGTAATAAAAGACAGAATTGCATGGAATAAGAATGTATGAAAATGATTATCAGTATTGTTATGCTGAGAGGCAGTTAGCTGAAGTTTTAAATTCGACACCTTTGCAAGCCAGCATTCGAAATCTGAATTTCGTCTTACAGTTACATTATCCTGGATTTTGAGAGAGTTCAATAGAAAAACAAGAATTTTTTATTTATTTTTATTTTGAGATAAAACTTATAAAAAATATTTTTCTTGTACACTCAAGATTTGAAGCGAAACTTCCGTATGGGAAAGATCTTTCTCCAAATTGCATTTTGAAAACATTTTTTTTTTTTTTTTTGGGTGATTGATGTAAATGAATGGGAATCAAATGAAAATAACTTAGATCTAAATGCTTCATTAAGAAGGAGCCGTCTTCGATTGCAAACTATTTAAAAGAAAAAAAATATTGTAAAACTTTTTAATCTCTTCCCAAATCTCAATTTATCAACCCTTTTACAGAGTTAAACTTTTATGTAAGAAATCTTTAAAACTTGCCATACACTGAAATCTAGGGAAAGAAAGAGTTTTTATTTAAAACTTAGAGACAAAGCCAAGTTTCATTTGTCAGTTGCTTATCAAAACAAAAAGATGACTCATTTAAAATTCAAATATCAGTCCAACGCATTTCTAATGTCAGTTATTCGTCAAAGCAACAGCTGCGGACACAGGGAACATATGCAACTTTTAAAACCAAAACAATTCATTGGTATTTTATTACAAACTCAGATGATTAGCTCCAGTTTTCATTGGAAGAGAGGACAGGGATGGTTTCCTTTGTCCTCTCAATACGAGGATTCTGAAACTCATTTCCGAAATATTTGTCAATGGGGGTTATGTCGTACCAAAAGGAGAAGACGTTTGTTCATTGAGAAGTAGTCAGCGCATGCTCTCCTCGTCGATGGACACAGCTGCCTCTTCATCCGACGCTATTTCCGACAAAATCGGGTCGCGCGAATTTCCTGACGAACGTTCATTCCCATGCGTCTGGGCTCTGTTTGCTCATTGGAATATTCATGCTTTGTCACCCTGCAACCGAAGCGCTTCGCGGAATACCTCCTCGCTCCTCAAACAAAAAGAAGCCTGGGAGAAGTCTATCCCATTCTTCCACAGAAGCGAACAGGTGGATAGTGCATAGAACTTCTCGTGTGGTCAGTCTGAGATGATAATTATAATGAGGCTTTTATATTATTACAGAAGATTTCGAAGCATTTCCCACAGAATTCAGCTTCGTTCGTGGAAAATTTAGCAGTTTGGAACTTTTTGTCACCAGTTTCTGTTTAGTCGTGCATTTTGAACTTGATGGTCCGAGGTATCTTTTAGACAAATAGCAATTATCTAGAAATTTGTACAGTTATAGCAGCCTTTGATGCATTATCGATAGGATACAGTTGCGGCCATGATAAAAGTTTCGGCTGGAACCTTTTTGTCATCAGTTTCAGTTTTTGGTGATTTGACATACTTGCCACTTCTTTTTGTTAAAAGTCTGAAAAATTTACTTCCAGTAAAATAGTCTTTTTCTTAACAGTCAACTTTGAAATAAAGAATCAGAAATATAATATTGATAATAATAAAAATGATATATTTGATACTTTTAAAGTTTTATAGTCTCTTCAGAGTAGTTGCAAAATTCTCCCAACTACTGAAAATTGTAGAATGCTGAGTTAAGAGATTGGCGAAAGATAGATACTCTTCAGCAGAAGAAAAATATTGAATTTTAAAAAATTTCTTCTTATACAATTTAAAAATTTTCGTATTAGTATCCTAGTTTCCCTCAACACCTTTTAAAAGTTTGTAGTGAAAGGTCCATATTAATATATTTTAATTGTTTTAAGTGCTGTCAAAAATTATTCAAAACAGGTCTTGTAATTATTCGTTGAAACTTGCATCTTTGTAAAACTTTCGAAAGCCAGGTTTTTATTTTATCATAAGAAAATTTATACATATAATATTAAAATAAGTTTCAATTAGATCCATCACTCGTGAAAATCTCTAACGTCCTACTTCATCATCTGCAATATCTACCCTGCCTCTTTACTTCAACAGCGTAGATAATTTCTTGGATCTAATGTGCATTTCAATATATCTGCATCCAATCACATATCCGAAACATGGTTCAATTCACAGAACAAAAGGTTAAAAAGCGGAAAGAAAGAAATCAAAATCAAGGAGAATTAATCGGTTTCCAGTTGAGATTTAATTGGTCACGATGTTTGCTAAAAAGAATTCGAGATTTCCGCAAACCGCTGGCTAAGTCAACACCTTGCACCCTGGAAGAATGTAACAAGTTTGAAACGGTGGAAAGCATTGAAAAGAGGAAGGCAAGTACCCAGCTAATAAAAATAATACTCAAACCGACACCGTGCCTGCAATATCAATGACCCTCCAATGTCCTTGTTTCACCGACTCCGCATGAGACGACCACCGAGCCTGCAGGGTACTGTTGACCCTGGAGCACTGGACTAATTACCTGAAATAAGCTACAACAACTCACCGGCTAAAGCCAACTCCTGCGAATTAAAAACGAGATGGAAAAAACAAATCAAGAAATGCCGACTCGGTTTCTACTGACACACGTTTGGATCGGATAGAATTACCGACAGATCTACCAGAGAGAAGGCAGAAGCGAAGTGACTGGTTATGCCTTTTCTTGGCAATATTCTGCAGCAGTTAACTATCACTCTGCCTACTTGATTGAAGAAGCATTTTGCAGGTGGATTATTTATGTTATTATCCTGCGCCCATTCGACGATGTACGTGATGGGAATGACCAATCATCTCAGGTGACATCTGCTTCCCGCATTGCTGTGGTCCAATTAAAGACTGCTTTTTCACGCGGTGGGAAAACGTCCTTATTGAACGGACTTCATTTGAATATGTGCAGAGGATCGAATCGACTGTTGGTGGACTCTCACATGGACCCACATAAAAGAAGTTGCCATAAGTTCCTCATGGTGGTACTCTGTATTCAGCTGATGGTGTCTTGAACCCTTTGTGTGCACGGTCAGCAACAATAAGTGGCGTTTGGTCCTCTCTAAGAAAGTGACGTAGTAACGGTGCCACAGTTGACTTTGTCGGCATACTGATGAATGCACTTGGGGGCTCAATTTAAGTGTCGATGAATATTTCCTTCTTTGAAACAATGGAAGAGCACTGCGTCTGATCCATTAAAAGACTGCAGAACAATGGAGGCTGTTATTTTTTTCAGCATACAATCACTATTTGAAGCGTCAAATTAGAGGAATTTAGAAAGACATACTGACAAATGAATACGAGTATAATGCCAACAAAATCTAATTTACATTCTTCGGACAAGAATATGAATGAATTTTTATTTTGGCATGTTCTAAATTGAGAAGATCGAAAAGGCTAATTCACTGTTTCTAAGAAAATTCGGAATAGCAGACTGTAATTTAGATTAAAACGATTGTTTTGATGCTTTCGATTTCTGGAACTAAATGATTTACCAACAAAGGATTAGTTTACGTTTTGGTAAGATGTTTATATTTTTCTCATACATTGTTTTAAATCTAAATTTTCAGGTTTATGAATTACATATATGAGTTGTTTATTATCTTGCGGTGGAATCTGAATGATAAATTAATGTTAAAATTCTTACTCTTAAATTTAGTTGTTGATGCAAAATAAGGGACTTAGATTTAAAATGTTTACGAAAATCTTTTCATTTTAAATCAAAAATTGATTTTTGAACGCCCTAGTTTTATATTGCATTACAAACCATGAGCTGTTTGAATGAGACCAAGTTTTGTTGTCAATTAATCAATAAATATTACGAAATATTAAATAATTTATTAAAAATGGGAAATCTGCACCAGTTTGAATCCATTAGATACAAAATTAATATTTAGCATGTATAGAGTATATTTTTTTCGGTGAAAAAAATTTCAAAAATAAAGATTCAGTTTATCTATAAATTTATTAAAACTTAAAAATTGAAAAGAAAAATAAAAGTTCTCAGAATTTCAAATCACCAACTTTCTCAGTTATAATTTTGAAAGAAAATTTAGGTAAAATTCTATAGTTGTAAAATGTTTATAAAAATGAATTAAGCTAAAATAATTTTTGTGATATTTAAAATTATCTTTGTCATCTTGGAAAACGAAAGCATATTTGGTTATTTGATCTTAAATTTTTCTATTTGCTTTTTCTAAGTCTTTATATATATCAATCGAAATAAGTACAGATTAATGTCAAAGATAAAATTTTCATAAAAACCTAAACACCGTATTCGTCATTGATTTTTAGCCAACTATTAGAATATTAATTGTTGATAATCAGCTACGAAAAAAACTGCATCTCTGTTAATTTGGATTCATTCCATTAATTAATCGACTTTAACATTTATTTAATACTTTTTTTGGATGACTAAATTCGATTACGAATTTATTCTTATAAATTGTCCTGTTTTTCTTTGAATGTCTTAAAATGATGTTAAAACAAAACAAGGTTTTTTTTTTTGGTCTTTCGGAACTTTTATGCCTTTCATTTAACAGTAAGGTGAAAAATTTCAAATCAACTTATTTCTTGTATTGCTAGCAAGAGGTAATTTATTCAGATAACGTAGAAACTTTGCAATGTTTACGTTTCGCTAGAAAACTAAAATAGATATCTACGCTTTACTTAAGAAAATATTAATAAATTAATTTAATTAATTTAAAAATTATGTATTTTCCACATTCACAAATTTAAAAAAGGCAAAATTTAACGATGAAATACAAATTAGTGCTATCCAGTTATTTAAAACTTTTCTGAAGTATACAATGACGATATAAATATTACAATTTTTTTCTATACGTCGAAACTTTATGCTTGTAATCCCCTCCCCCGTTTTAGGGAATTTTACTTCTGTTATATATAAAAGATTGCTAAATGCAGGAAATCTGGTATTTAGAAAGAATAAAAATTTCATCAGAAGTCTGATATTGAATTTTGAATATTAGATTAGATGATATTATATTAATTATTATCAATTCCTTCGTTTTTATGTGGTAAAACATTTCGTTAAAACTTTTTTTTGAAACCACATTCTCCATTTGATGGTTGAAAAAGACTTTGGAATGTTCTAATTTACCATCCTTCCAAATGCAGCTTCACTACAATTGTGTTCATGACAATGAAAATCCCCCGTTTCAGGGAATTTTACTTCTGTTGTATGAAAAAGATTACTAAATGCAGGAAATCTGGTATTTAGAAAGAATAAAAATTTCATCAGAAGGCTGATATTGAATTTTGAATATTAGATTAGATGATATTAGATTAATTATTATCAATTCCTTCGTTTTTATGTGGTAAAACATTTCATTAAAACTTTTTTTGAAACCACATTCTGCATTTACGATCAGTGGTTGAAAGGAACTTTCAGATAGTTCTAATTTACCATCCCTCCAAATGCAGCTTCACTATAACTGTGTTCATGACAATGAAAAACTGGTTATATTTTGTCCATAACAACGCAATTTATTTATCTTTTACAGTTTCAAGATAATCATAGTAATTACATGCTATATTAAACTAACGTTTTTTCTAACAAGAACCTCACTTGTACAACACTTGAAGTAAAATTAGATCATTATTGTTGCTTCTTCTTGGTTTGGATTAGGAATATAATTTTTTAATTGGATTGAGCCAAGCCGAAAAGCATTCCAAATTCCATGAAGCTCGTTTTTGTTTAATAACTTTTAATCACAGAAATTCTTTATTATTATTTTGGGACGAGTTGGTATTCATACAAAGTAGGCGTCCTTATTGGATTACTCTCTCAGGTCAGAAAAAATTAGCATTCATTTCTTGTTCATCGTATCAGTCCAAGTGAAATATAACATTGACACATAGATCTAGTTCAGGTCAGAAGGAAAAACTGAATTTTTCGGTTTTTTTTTGGTATCTTTAGACTTTTTTATTTTTTCTTCTGGATTAAACGATCACCCGGAACAGTTTATTGTATTTTGGTGTATATATATATTTGTAAACTTTATGTTACCAAAATTTGTTTCTACCAAATTTAGACGATATAATTAAAAAGGATATACAGAAATTCAAATGAGTTTTTGAAAATAATACAGTTGTGAAATATAAATTATACTGAGCTTTTGTATATCTTTAAGCTATATTGTTTCTCAACTCAGCCATTTCAACCCTTATTATTGTTGGAATGAAGGTGTGGATGAAGTTAAAACCATAAATTGACGAACATATGTATTGAAATAAAAATTGCAGATGTAATTAAATGTAATGGATTAAGTTGAAAAAGAAGAGGCACAAGTTTAAATTCGTTTATTGAAGTGTTTATATTGAAGGAATTTTTTTAAAAGAACAACATTCATTGCGAAAAAATTATGGAAGAATATAAGAAAGGATTATTTTTTTTTGATTGGTTTCGTATATCTATTCGATGCTTGATTTTTTATACTTGAATTTTATAAGCATAATATTGTATTTTGTAATTACTTCGAAAGGATATGTTTTTAATTTCTATAGTCTGTGTGCTTTGGAAATATCACAGCATGTTTATGATATAACATTGAAATTCTCACATAATAACTAATTTGAATATGATCAAGAATAAATAAAAGTATTTTTATTCGATTAATTTGGTAAGATATCGTTTAAAGCTTTACGTATTAATACTTACCACCTTACACCGACTTCTGTTGGTTTTGTATATATATTATTTTTTATATAAAATTATAATTTTACCATCTTACAACTAAATATCCGAAAAAGTAAATTTATCTTACAGTTGCTTCTATTTGCTTTCCATAAGGTGATAAATGAAAGTAATTATTTTATTGACTGACTAAATATCCAAGTAAAATGTCATTTTTTTACGATTAAAAAAAATGTTTTTACTTCTAATAATATTTTACATTCTACTTCGAAAATTCAGTAAACATTGCCAATTATTGACATTCCTTTAATCACAGGAAACAGACAGTATTTCTATTTCACAAAACACCTATTTAAACTATCATTTCTTAACTGTAATTTTATCCACTTTCAAATCAAAATTTATCAAAATCCGTATGAATGTTGTTTGTTTTAGCGTAAGTAATATGAAATACTTTTGCTTATAAAATCTTCTTTTGATACAATGAGTAACAGCAATGTATACATTTTATAAATAACTCTTTTTAGCTTTCAATATAGCAGCTAATGCGGTATATTTATAATCAATACAATCAATTGCTTTAATAAATATCAAAAAGCAATTTCGAGACTGCTTTACACGTGCTTATTTTCTCTATTAGGTTCTGAAAAATTGCGGCAAAATCAATCTTTTCTCCTTTGTTAAAAGATAAGAGAAAGAATATTTCATAAATATCTTTTCATATATGTGAAATGTAAATTTCATTACAAATACTATTGTGATTTTTTGCTTTAATTGTATATAGATACAAAAATTGAATCCTTTACAGTGCATTGGTTTGTGTTTAATCATTTTTTTGTATTTATTGTTAATATTGAATTATTTTTAAAGTGGATCTATTATTTTAACCGGCATTTCATAATCCCTGACGAACGAAAGAGGGTGTGTAAAATTTTGATTATACAATTAATGCATTCATTATGTTTTTTTTAATTTGAAAATTTAAGGTGAAAATTTAATTTTATTTCTTTCTCTTGCATTCGTTTCTATAGATTCAGAAATTTGGTTAGAAAAAAATAGTATAGTGTGGGATTAATTTTAGATTCTGTAGGGCACATTCAAAAATTACAACTGTAACTGTTTTCTTTTCTTTTAAGCTGTTACATTTCAAGTGAGCTTTTTGAAGAAAAAGTCACAGCGATTAATAAAATGTTATTAAAGATGGCAGATAGTACTTGATTATATATGCATATATAAGATGTGTGTCCTGACAAAAAAATTGTTGCCAAGTTTTTTTGTGTGTTAATTTTGTATTTATAAGTATTCACAGTAAGGATAAATATCAGGAATATTATCGAGTTGTGTTGTATTGTAAAATTCTTTTTGCGAAGGTGTTTCAGATTTTTTTTCATATATTAAATATCTGAATTTCTAAATAAAATTAATGTAGATAAAAAATCAAAATTTATTTTGAAACCATATGATCAAATTCTCTAACGGTTTTTTAGAGCAATAATTATAGGATTATTATAAAAAATATTTATATTTCAGAGGATTAATTTTCCTTTTCAATTTTTTAAACTTCTTTTATTTTGTTGTATAAATTTAAGTTTTTCAGATATTAATGTCATCATTTATCCAGTTGCATGGAAAATTTTTTTCCAATTTAAACTACTATAAATAAAATTGTTTAATTATTTTATTATAATTTAATTTGAATTGATTGGTTTTGATACAAATTCTGTTTGTGCACAAGGGTTCAAGAAATTCTCTTCTATTAAAAAAATTTAAAGTGAGAATGTTAAAACTTTATCAATTATACTTGTTTCTTCTTTGAAATATGAAATTTAATTTGTAAGTAATTGATATTCATTTCAAAAATTAATAACATAATATTATCAGCTGAATTTGCATTTAAAAAAAAAGTTTTTTGGGAAGTCTCGGAATTTTAATTTCCTATTGAATTTACACACATTGTTTGATATGAAAGTTATTATGTAATTTGATGAATTTAAAAGAAGATAAATAATTTATTATTTCGGGAAACTTATTTTGAATATTAACATAATAGGCTATTTGTCTTTCTTTAGGTGTTACTACTGCTTTAATGATGGAATTGTCGGTAAAGTTTTGGATTCAGTACTAAAAAAGTGCTCAGGACAAAACTGCTCTTGTTCTACAACAAGGTAGATTGCTGATAATTTTTTAACTGGCTTTTTTGATTTTCATTAGCTTTACATTAAGATCCATATAAGCTTAGCTTATACATAAAAGATTTCTTCTATTTGAATATGATTTAATTCCATATACACAAATGATGGCATTCTTTTGAACAAGGTTCTTTTTAATATTTTATATTTTCTAAAGTACCTTTGTTGTCTTCCAACTAAATAGTGAAAAAGCTACGTTTACTAGCTACTCTCAGCTCAAATTATTATTCGTAAAATAAATAGAATTTTTGAAAATTCAATAACATCATATATAAAATTATTCATTTCTGTCCAGATAAATTAATGAATACCCCAGATTAATTATTTATTAATTTCTTAACAATTAATTCAAGTTGTTCATTCATTATTTGTTGTACATGTTCTCATCTAAGGTACTTTTCAGAGGAAGGTATGGTATCTATTTATTATTAAAGAGTTTTCTCTGGTGATGCAAAATAGCATCTAGAGCTGGAAAATTGAAAATAGAATGATGACAATGTTACTAATAAATTCTCACTGAAACAATATTTGTGATTTAGCTGGAAAGTTTTTCAAAACCTATTTAGTTATCAATTTGATATAATGTGTTAAGTAAAATAACCTTTTAGTTGTTTTTTTTTTGGTGCAATAAGTTTATTTTTAACACGTTATTTAATCGCCATGTGAAACAAATACGGTTACATACACAATGCTCAATTATGGCTCAGCCTCTGCTATCTCTTAATTACAGTAGAAGGGAGTCATATTAAATATGAAGTAAGGTATGAATGATATTGTTTATGGCGATAACTGAATTCTTTCAAAACACTTTTATTGAAAACAGTTTTTAAAGACGTTTGGTTGTAATTTATTATAATGTATTAAAGAAATTAAAACTACAACCTTTTCGTTGTTTTTTGGTGCAATAGTTTAACACGTTAATCTCCACGACTCATTATTGAAATTCGAACCATCTATCTAATTAGATGGCTCCTTCTCTATCTGCTACTACAGTAGAAGCATCTGGTTAGATAGTAGGTATGAATCGTATTTGATTCACATGGTGATTAACGTGTTAACTTCAAAACACTTTACTGAAACAGAATTAAATAAGCACTAGAAGAAGGTCACAAAAATTGGTTCCATATTCAAAATGTATACTCTTTCACTAAAAATAGAGGCTCCCAACCTGTGATACGCGTACCATGGGGTACGCGAAGGACATATTGGGGGTAAACGAAATCAAAGTTGTTAAGAAAACACTTCATTTCGAAGAAAGAAACATAAAGAGATTTAAAAGGTTGGAAATTTGTTCCTCTAGTGAATACTTGATATTTAACCCTTTATCTACAGACGGTGCCAAAAGTAACCGTCATATATTTATTTCGTCACCAATATCGCCGTTTTATCCTTACAGTATGCAAGAACTGAAAAATGGAGTTCATATAACAGTAAATGGCAGCTGAAGGCAGAGGGTAAGTTTTCATTGTTAATTAAATTAATTAGTTTTAATCAATTAAGGTTATTTTCCTCATTTCCAGGGTTATTCTATCAAAACTTACTTAATGATTAAAATCAGAAATTTAAAGAATTCGCTAATAAGTCAATGTGGTAAATAAAGGTTTAATAACCATACTACTAGTTGAATACCCAGTTATTACGAAGCGTGATTTTTAGTCTTCCTTATAAATTAAACAAACTAATTACTACACTGGTTTCATTTGCATATAAAATGTGAAAATCAAATGGAAGTTCTGCAAATGTTATTAATTCGAATCATTTCACTTTTAAGCTAAATTTAGCTAATTATTATTGATGAAAACTTCTTTGTACTAGACAATTGGTTTTGCTTGGGGAACGTTTGGATATGATAGTAGGGGGTACACGAAAATAAAGGTAATAGCGGGTTGGGCAGGGAAGAAAGGTTAGGAACACCTGCACTAGGAAAAGAAATGCTCCCAAAATACATCATTATTCAATCCGTAATCCGAAGACCATAAACCGCAAAAGCATAATCAAAGATTATATCTCTCTCTGACATTAACCGCATTACTCGTTCCAGTTGTAAGCAGAAATGATCGCAATTATTCGATTTATCATTAATTAATGACTTAAACGGTGGCATATATTGAAGTAAAATGGGAGAGGCGGCCACGCTATTATGAGCCGACGGCTGGGCAACGACCGCAAAGTCAAAGTAACTTGTTGGGGAAATGGATTTAGGCAAAAAAGTAGATCACACAACCCAGCTTCGGTAATTACGATATCCATTTTCACTCAAGATTACTGATTCTGGATATTTTGATCTCAAAGGCGTGGGGCGTCCCCGAGTTGGCAGCCTGGTTGCAACCACCTGTTGTGCCTTTATCTCTGACCATCTCTTGATTAATTATCACTATTTACATATCCATTATTTTAGAAAATTAGACAATTTTATACTAGTGTTTTAACCTTTGATTACATTGATTGGTCATACATTGAACAACTGTTTTCAAGTTCACTACAAGTTTCCTTTTTTGGTATTACTAAATTTATTTTAAAAAATGAGTATTATTGAGCATGTTGATCATAAATATGTAAACGAAAAGATTTAGCATTTTTATTTTAATGAAATTTGTCGTTTCACAAAATCAAACCAATAAGCTTGGTAACGGACTATTTTCTTCCGAATAAGTTATCACAAAATCAGAAAAGAGTAATTTTATTATGTACTTTAATTTATAAGTATACATGGGTATTCAAGATATTCAACTAAAATTCAATATTACTTTCGAAGATTCAATTTTAAAGTATCAGTTCGTGCAAGAACCCTTATAATTTGGTTTCTCTTAGAGATCAAAAGAAGCAATTGCTTTTGCAATGCGTGATCTTTGGCGATACCATCATTGGGCTGGAATTTTTTTATAAGTTGGTGCTTTATATCTGGTTGCTGAAGTAATTACGCTACGTTTCGCCCATGCGCAGTGAAAAAAATGCTCAATTTGGTTTCACTGCAGAAACCAATCGAACGCAGAAAGGGTTAAACACTTCTTAGTTAACGGTCCCGTCATTCTCTAAACTGAAACACAAATATCGCAATATTAAGCAATATTGCATAATATTCACATGATACTATATTACTGTATCTTAGAATTAGTTGAAATTTTATCAGGAAAAATTATATTAATTTCTTGAAAGCTTGTCACAAATGTACACGTCAGCAAGTAATTCGATTTCATTTCTAATTAGAGTAATCATATTTACCACTATAAGGTAGACTTACCTTCTGCACCATCCAGAAGCGCCTGTTAAAATCTCAAAAAAGAATTAAAATGATCTAAAATCAAAGCCGTTATAGCTTCAGATTGGATAAGAAAGTACGAAATTTTATTTCCGAAGAAACCTTTTCTTCAACTGATTTAAATTGGAAAAGAGCATCGAAAATTCAAAATATCAACGTTGACCCTATCTAAAATGGCGATTTTCTCGAGTTTGGACTTTTAACTTTATTCTGAAAATATCAAGAGTGCGATAACAAAACCTGCCTTGGCAAGTTAAAAAACTGTTTAACGTAATAATTGAAATGCTAATGAAAATTAAGGGAAAAAAACGAGATCTATGTTATGCTTTGTACCCATTTTTTTCATTATACTATACTAGCAGTACACACGCACGTTGCCCGTGAATCAGGACCTAACAAGGAAAATTCCCGCAATGACGCGAAAAAGTTTTGGAAACAAAATCAAAACAGAAGATACACACGTATTGATTTTTTTCTTTCTTATTTTTTTCTTTGCGTTAATGACATTTTATCAAAGCAAGAAATGTATATATGTTATTCAGTTTTGCCCGCTTATTTTTCCTCTCGCCAATGACGAGATGTGAGCGTCAACTGTCGGAAGGAATCGATTGTAGAAGTAATACATGCTGCTGGGAATGAAAGCATGTAGTCACCTGTCGCGAGGAAGGTCGCACCAGCCGTGAAATTGCAACAATGCATTCTTTGATCGTCCGGAGAAACTCTGTAAAATCTCGCTAGCAAAAAAAACTGTTTGAACTAATCAGGGAAAAATTAATTTAAAAATAACGTAAAGAATGTTTGCTGCGTTGCTTGTTTTAAATCCATTAGAAACGTTCCAATTATAAGCGGAAAAATGAAAATTATGAGATGTTAAGAACGTCAGATGCGAAATTTGAAGAAATCCTTAGTAAATTACCATAAAGTGACTATTCAAATTCAGTAAATTACGTTGAATACTTGCAAACAAACTGCAGTGGGAGCAGGTATTTTGACCTTTTTAGATGGTGTATTTCTTTTTTTTTTTTGTACAATTATCAAAACCGTTCTATGAAATTGGTGAAAAAACCGAAAACAACACAAATATTAAATAAAAATTTCTAGAAAAAATTTAAAATTTCGGCTTTAGATGCATTGAGTTACCATTACGGCAACCTGCGTGCCAAATTTCATGGCTGTGATGCGATAGATTCGGACATCCTTTTACGCACACATACAAACATTGCATTTATAAGTATAGATAAAACGACATAAATAATTGTCTCTTTTATTCAACCAGCCCTCCAGCTTTCACTAAAGCAGTCCATGTTCGCATTTCAAACAATGTCAGTTTGTTTTGATAATGATTTTCAAAGAAACTAGAATCTTTTAAGTTCTTTTCCCCGAAGTCTCATTTAATTTAACTTGTTTAAGGAATTTCAACGCATAATATCATTTGATAGTGTTCACGCATGTGTATAAATTTCTAGTAACATTTAACGCAACTCTTTATCATATATTTTTAATTTAAATAAAGGTTCAATAAATATGTCTTTTTTCTGATTTTAAATATTCTATTAATTTCTACGATTTTTAAGTCTTTCTTTAGAAATTATTCTAACTAACAAGGACTTTCGTCCTTTATCTACCGATAAAAATGTGAATATTATATGTTTAAAGAAATATCTGAAGTACAATGATTGCCGTCAAAAGCTATATTAGCATAACAGGCCAGTAATTACGCTATTACTAACAAAATATTATCATTACTGTGTGAGAAACTGCATTATTAGGTTCATAACCTTGTCCATTCTTAACTTAAGAAGAGTGACAGTATATTCTAATTATCATTAAATGATAATCCTTATTGCACAGATGCTGATTTTTACTATTCATACTATTTATATAAATTAAACGATAATTGCTTTTAAATTGCGTGGTGTGCTGTAGTCACACTAAACATAGTTTCTGTCTATCATTTGCTTAATTCGTCCTGTACCGGTGATGTAGCATAACTTTCAATTGTGTCACAAGAAAACAAAATATATCTTATACATGTAATGATTTCCCCTTATTTTGAAACTTTGACTAATAATATATAATAAATCTAAATTATCACAACATATTAAATATGTCTCAAAGTATGCTGTATTTTATTGACGTTTGGGCATTTATATATTCCTTCAAATGATCAGTCATTTCTGTGTGTCGTTTTTTGCTTTTGTGAAGAAGAC
>BGPR01011539.1:22936-34490 GCA_013235015.1 Araneus ventricosus | reverse complement strand
AATGCCTTTTGTTACTTGGGAATATAAAG
Organism: Araneus ventricosus; assembly: GCA_013235015.1. Classification (NCBI taxonomy): domain Eukaryota; kingdom Metazoa; phylum Arthropoda; class Arachnida; order Araneae; family Araneidae; genus Araneus; species Araneus ventricosus. The sequence continues at coordinate 34,461 of BGPR01011539.1, read as the reverse complement.
TACTATATAGATCAAAAGTATATTATACAATGCCTTTTGTTACTTGGGAATATAAAGTACTATATAGATCAAAAGAACATTTTCTACCCTTGTAACTATAGTCAAATGCAATTCAATCTGATAGTAGGCAATGATCTATGAGCTGACGAATCACCGGTAGATGACACCATACGTGTTTCTACATATATTAGGCCCGGTGCACACATGTGATTAGAGTCTGAGAAGTCATTAACAACTCAAAATGTCGAAAAAGAGATTAGCGGCGTGAAAGTTTGATAGCAGTTGGGTAATGCACATATATCTCCTTTTTTGTTCCGATCTCTGGGGAAAATTCCGAGCAAAAGTGCCGCCAATGACTTGCCAGACACTTCTGAGTCGCAGGAGGTATGTGCGCAGTACCCAAGTGCTATCAATGTGTTTCACGCCGGTGATTTCCTCTCGGACATTTTATAGCTAATGATTTGTCCGACAGAAATCTCAGGTGTGCACTGGCCTTAGACATACTCTGTTAGCTTCTTTCTGCTTTCATAATAGCATTCTTAAGAATATCGAATGTAAATTATGTTCATCAGTTAATTTGAAATGGAAATTTTTACTTAAATAAAATCACTCAAAATTATTATAATATGAGTTATTAAAATACATAATATAAATTAATGTACATTATACTTAAATATTAATTATGCAAAATATCATAAAATTATAAAAAAATATTACATTAAGAAAATTCGCAGATAACTGCAATTTCCATTATTTTTCTAAGATCAATATATTATAATGTTTTTCTCAGTTTGTTAACTTTTATTTTATATATTTTAATGGCGTTTGTGTGAAATGTAAGGTTAAGTATAGACGAGGAAGTAGGTAGAGCTGTAAAGATACAATCCAATTAAAAATAGTATACCAAAATTGAGCCAACTTTAAAAAATCATGGTTGTTTAAGACTAATACAAAAGTTTTCTTTGAGAAAAAGCTTGACACTCTTGTTATAGGACATTTCAGAACTAATGTATCCGAATTTAAAAACAAATTAGCTATTCCCAATCAATAAATCTTCTTCAAGAAAAAGCCTGTCATTCTTTTTGTTTGACATTTCGGAATTAATAGGTTCTACATTTAAAAACAAATAAACAATAAAACATGATTGCATTCCAATAAAATTGGCTAGACAGACTCAAAAATTAATTCCATCCATTTCACTGAAAAAGTAGTTTTGTTTTAGAAACAGCTGCCGCCTGAGACAAAAGCAGTTAACCGTGGCCATAACCTGCTTACAAAATGGCGAATATCAGCAAAAGCGAAGGCTTCCTCGTTGGAGGAAAGGAAATTTGAGAACAAGGTTAAATTACAGATTGTGATTGTCCGAAGGAGCAAAAAGCAGTATTTTGTGACACAAAAGCCTAAATGGCAGGTTCTTGAAAGGAACGATAACCGAGAGAAAAGAGATGCCAGTTTTGACAAATGAGTCTGTAGCGAACAAACGAAACACGAAGGAAATAACTGTACATTTCAAAATATCAACTGGAGGTTATTGTTTTCCATTGTTAGACTTTTTTTTGATGAAATGTAATAAAAAGAAGCATTACACTTTTAATCGTCTGCTTCCATGCGTGTGTTATAACCAATAACAAGCCAAGAATTCGTGGAAGTTCTTGAAGGTTTTTGGAAGAAAGCACCTGAATTTTTGATTTAAAAAATTTAATACGATGAAATCTACAATTCTTTAGTTCTTTTTTGAATTTTTAACCCGCATTCACAGACATCTTAGTTTTGACAGTTATGTTTGTTGTGTTTCTAGTGGCATTTAGTTGAGCATCGTTATGATCTAGTTATCGATATGATTTAGATATGATATAGTTATCGATATGATTTAGATATGATATAGTTCTCGATATGACTTAGTTATCGATATGATATAGTTATAGATATGACATAGCTATCGATATGATATAATTATCGATATGATTTAGATATGATATAGTTCTCGATATGACTTAGTTATCGATATGATATAGTTATAGATATGACATAGCTATCGATATGATATAATTATCGATATGATTTAGATATGATATAGTTCTCGATATGACTTAGTTATCGATATGATATAGTTATAGATATGACATAGTTATCAATATGATATAGTTATCGATATGATATAGTTATCGATATGATTTAGATATGATATAGTTACCGATATGATTTAGATATGATATAGTTCTCGATATGACTTAGTTATCGATATGATATAGTTATAGATATGACATAGTTATCGATATGATATAGTTATCGATATGATTTAGATATGATATAGTTACCGATATGATTTAGATATGATATAGTTATCGATATGACTTAGTTATCGATATGATATAGTTATAGATATGACATAGTTATCGATATGATTTAGATATGATATAGTTATCGATATGATTTAGCTATGATATAGTTATCGATATGATATAGATATGATATAGTTATCGATATGATCGTTATTATATCGTTAAGATATATTGAACTTTGTCAAAATACATGACTTTTCTTAAGTAATTTCTTCTGTACTGCTTCGCAGACTGCATCCGAACTTTTAATATCTGATACTGATTTCGAGATTTTATTGCAAGTCAGCAAATAAATATTTAATTGTTGAGAAATATCATTGTACTAGTAGTCTAAGAAATTAATTTTCAAATTATTTTTGACTATTAAGTCTAACATTATTTCTCATAACAACAGTTTTCTGTTTCACATTTTTTTTATTATTATTTTGTTTAAAGTATAGCAAGACAGTCTTGTATTTTTGCGCAATATGATCTTATATAAGATCTGTATTGCACATTTGAGGTAATTTTCCTTAGAAAAGTGAAGGTCTTTTTCATCAGAGATATTTTATACAGACCTAGACAACAAAATATTTGAAAATTAAGTAGAGAATTTCAAAATTGCGTCTTATTACTTAATTACAGTTGTCAGTAGCGCAATAAATGCTACGTCCAATTAAATACTTCTGAATTTCATTTTATTGTATCTAAAAATAGATGATAATGGTTGAACAGAATTTAGCACTCGGTTTATCTTGTAATGATATTTTATATTTAAAGTGATAGTTGCTAAAATAGCTCAAAGAGGTACGTAGGAATACGTATTACGTTATTTATCAGTTGAAGAGGCCATACTAACTTCAATTGTCTGTAAATATCTATTATATAAAACAGGAAATACATATCTATAGCTGTTTGTTTGTCTGTCACAAGAATTCTGAGACGGTGAAAAGTGGTGTCATGAAATTTGCGCATATCAGTCTGAGGTCCCGTTCTAAATGAACTGCGCTGTTTCCGAATTTTGAAAGTAGTTAATTCTGAAGATATTTAGTTAAATAAGAGACAGGATCATGAGAGATTCTTAAATAAAAGTGTTATTTAAGTGAATAAGTCTTAATAGAGGCGCAAATATTTCTACTTCCGATGCATTTCCAGTCGAACACAAAAACATTTAAAAAAAGAACAGAAAGCTATTCAAGAAGCTATTAAAAATCTTGCATATAAGTCAAGTCCTAAAATATATTACTAATATAATAGCCCAGATCTGTCTCTCGGTAACGCTCTGACGTCACCAACAATAAAACTCGCGCCATAGCACTGCGAGACGTTAAAGACCATTATTTCATTAATAGAGAACCTAAATTTTAGTAATTTAAAAGAGTAATTGGCGTTCTAATTTCAAATTTAATAGCCCTAAAATAGCGAAATAAAACTTGCTATCGATTGATATAAAATTTATCTCGCTATGCCCAATAGTTCCCGATAAATTTTAAACTATATTAATCCTATATTTCGAATTAATTTCAGTTTTTTAATAGAAAGTAGTAAATTAGTTTAAAGAAATATGTAAATAAAAAAATATTTTATGTCATAAAACATATGTTTGTTTTATTTGTTTTCAATCAATGTTAAACATTTCTCTCGCCTATATATCTATTTAAACACGTCAAATTTGACGGGAAATCTCTCGAATGAAGAGGCAATTTGCACCCGTCATACCATGACGGGTGATTTTTCTAGTTTGTAATAATAGGATTAATAAAATTCATTATAATGAATAAAGAATAAGTTTTGTAAAGCCGGGCAATTATGGGCAATGCAGGGAAATATAGAATGGATTTTCGTATACGGAAGGCATACAAGATGATAATATGAATGAAATCAAATTTGATTGCGAATTTGATAATTATCAGACATTAATGATAAATAGTCAACTCGTATAGTTATGAATATATAAAATAAGTGAAAGTTTACTTATCTTTCGTAATATTATTCAATGAAAAAAAGCTAGAAATTGCTTTATTCTATTAAGAAGAATTGTGTAATTTTTAATCTTAATTTAAATCTTTGCTTACTTGCATGTTTTGTTTCCCAGATGATTTTCATGAGAATTCATTCATCTCTTAAAGAATGAAACTTTTCAACCTAGATAATAACAACGTGTCATGAATTGCATCAACACGTGCAGATGATAAGATGTTTCCAACAAAGGGAATAATAATAATAAAAAAGACGATAATGGATCCTAGAACCGCAAGCAAAATATAGGTAGGAAAAAATCGAATGAGAAAAAGAATAAAAACATGGTGTTATGTCCTATTTGCATTTTTCCTCAAACATGAAACCAAACATTCGCATGTGCTTTCAAATTATTTGAAATAATTCAATAATGTCGGATATTTGCGAAATAGTAATTGCAAATATTTCAATAGCGGCGGGAATTCACTATTGAAATAATTTTTCATTGTGATTCGTCTAAATCCATAAGTTTAACTTAACATATTTCACCAGGGAAGGTTCCGGATTTGCGCAAGACTCTCTCCCGAAGTAAAATTGAAATAAGATTTCAGTTTACTGCTTTTAGACCGCAATTTGGATTCAAGGCCAGACAGAATTCTGCAAGAAATCTTAATATGTTTGATAATGCATTCAGTTCGAATTATCATGAAGCCTGACAGCGTTCAACGATTTGCATGGCTGCCTTCGAATTATAGACTAAATTTATAAGTGTGTTATTTCAACCACCAGTCTCCAACTGTGAATAAAATAAAAGAGGTATATTTAAAGAATAAGATTAGCAATCATTATGCTGGTTCTCACAGCTTAAGAAATACAGTTCTGTAAATGTATAATTCGGTCAAGTTCGATAAAGAAGGCACTCAAAAATTGTTCAAATACAAATGCGGATACGGATGCGTAACGCTTCAAGAAACAATTGGTCACGGTTTCAGTGAGGCACGTTTTGTTTGAATTGCCGCATGAATATTCTTAAAAAACAAAAGAATGCATTTAGAATTATTGGGTTGCGAAAGATGAAAGAAAAGCCGAATAACAGAATTGCTACTGGGAAATACGATTAAATAAAACAAGGTAGTTCGATTTAAAAACCAGGTTTAATTATTATACATTCCCGATAAGAAACCTTGGTTAGTTAAATTAAGATCGAATTTATTGCCCTTTTTTATCTATTATTGGCAACAGTTTGAAATTAGTCTTAAAGAAAAGACCAGAAAGCATTACTGAACACACTAACTCTTATTTTTAGTGTCAAATGGAAAGATTCCAGCATTAAATATTAAAACTGTTTTATATGCTGGTACTTTAATTCCCAAATTATATTTATCGGCACAGTCATAGAACGTTTCAAAACTCAAAGAAGATTAGTTCTACAAACCAAGATGACGGGTAAGTAAAATATGAAGTATATTTTAAAGCTTAAACCACAGCATTTCAACGGAATTTGATTATTTCCCCCTGAATAATAAAATATTTCTTGTTCGAACGATAAAAAAAATCGTCTGACAATTTGCAAGTTTAAGAAATGGCAATTCGAAACAGTGCTGGAAAATTAAAGGGAAAAAAACTCTCACGAAATTCTATTTAATTTCACTAATCATTCAATTATTGGACATCAGTATGAAATTTTCCTAGTAGTAATATAAGATACTTTGTCATGTGCAAACTATGATCGGTCTTCGAATTCGACAATAAACTGTTTTAATTATTGGCGACAAGAACCATCCATTCTGAAGTTCTTTGAAAAAATATTTTAGAATAAGTATAAAAGTCGAGAAATATTAGTTTCACTATATGTTGTAGATAATAAAAATAAATAATAAATAGATTTAATTCCATATTTTTAAATTTCAGGATATTGTTTATTTCCTAATAAAATTATAGTAAGCTACGTTAAATTTTACTTGAGGAAGTAAAATACTTTTGCCTATTATATTATGAATCATAGAACAGTATTTTTTAAAAGTTAATTACCATTTAAACTATTCTCCAAAGCATCGATATTGCTTATATTTACTTCTTTTAAGTAAATAAATTAAATTAGTTCTCTGAGGATTCTGAAACTTGAAATGTTAATTTGCGGAGAAAAATTAAAAAAGAATACACTTCTGACTCGAGCACTATGTTTCTTAAATACATCGGCCTCTTAATCAGAGATGAATGCACGACACCAAGGATAAAATTATCATATATATTGGCCTTAGAGAATATAAAAATGAATTCCACATTTTTTTCATGCAGTTTATCATGCTACATAGTAAGTACCTGCCATCAAAAGCACTATATGTATCCACCCGTTTACCGAAGAATTTATGATAATACTCGAACGGTGCCATCACTTGCATAGTATATCGCCAAAAATTACTGGTTTGGTGTCTTCATATTCATTAATAAATATTTAATTTCTAGAGATCACCTTGAGGAAATTCTAAGAATTCTATTCTTCCAAGGCTATCCGAAAATTCTGCAATCGAATATTTTTAACCAATAGCACGAGTTTATACACCTTACGACTGTTTTATAAGTCTTATTAAAAAAACCGCATTTTTTGCTTTTATTTTTTGGCGGAAATGTTAAAGGAAGTGTAATGCACACATTTTTAGTGGGATACGAATACAAGAAATACGTGACAAGAATTACTGTTCACAAAATGGCAACTTCCTTGACCTGAATTTAGAGAACAGGCGATGCAACTTAAATGGCGGAGAATCATTCGATTGATTTGCTTTTGAAGGATTCCTGCGATTTGGAATGAGAAAAAATAAAATTTCGGCGTTTTATCGAAAACTAGTTGTACAGGAATTTCGAAGTGATTAAATTCTACTATAAAAAAAGAAAAAGTAAAGGTACCAGAAAAACTCGAAATTAAATTACGTTAGCATTGCTTGGTTAAAATCTTCAGGTGGGAATTTTCTCGAAAGCCGATGCTTTCTTTTGTGAAAGTTTAAATTTATTCTTACGAAACCAGACGATTATTTCCGCGTGGAAAAGTGTTGCCGGTGTTCCGAAGTGTTTGGTTTGATCTTGTAGCGTTCGTATAGCTTAATTTAAGAGTAATTTAAATATTGCAATTTCTTTTCTTGAACATTTGACTTCAAGATTATTAAATTCATTCATGAAATTTAAAGCAATTAGAATCATTAGAATAACGATAATTTAATTAGTATTAATGTGAGTGATTATAATTATTTATTCTTTTCCAGTATCTACAGTTTGGAATTGAAATTACTTTTTGGTTTGATTTTTTGACTTTTATAATTATAATAAATTTATTATTTTGAAAAATTCTTTTAGATATGAAAATATTTTAATGAAGCCAATTCATAGGACACCACCGTCACAGACAAACGCTACCCTAGATGACATTTAAAATCCAAATGCACGATGTCTGACACTGTGCTTTGACATCCTTTTTCCTCCAGCAAGGTACACAATGGATTCCAAAATTTAATTGTTGCGCCGTATTCTCAAAAGTAATTGACGCGTTTTACGTGTGCATAAATGGACTTGATTCACTACTGAATTTCCGTCAAAATTAGAACATCTGAACTTTTACATTTATCCTAGCATTCCAAAATGTGGAATTTTATTCAAATTGCTCTCTTTTCGGTGACATATCTTTGTAATAAAATCTCAACAGCAATTGTTGACGTTTCTTTGCAATTTAAAATTTTAAATGATTTCATTGATTTTTTTTTCTTGAATTTTCAGGCGTTTAAATGCTAATTTATAGCCATGATTAGTTATTAACTTTTATAATATGATATAGAGAAGTTCGTGATTAATATTATTACGTGCAATGTCGCTGTGTTGAACTTAGTTAGATATCAATACTATACTTCGAATACAACGATATATAAACGTGTAATATATAAATATATTTAACTTTTTCCATGTGTTTTTTCCAGTTAGCTGTTACTGATAATTATTCTTTTAATATTTGAAATCCTAAAACGGCGCCATTTTCGTTGCATTAAAATGTTCTTCATCCGTTGCATTTAACTTTACGAAAACACTTTTTTTCCTTTTTTGCAATTTACGCACTGCATTTATATGTTTTATTGCCAAAATGGAATACAATTTTACATATTTTCACACTTCACATGTATTTAATTAATGTTTGCGAGCATATAATTTATGCTCGTAATTTTAAAAAATGTGTTGTGTTTATAATTATTTGAACTTATGGCACGCTCTATTTAGAAAGTTTTTGTCACACATCGTATTAAATTCGATTCATAGCTTTCTTATTTAACTTTTTCTGTCTTCCTTCGATCTGTCGATTAAAATTCACGTAACGCGCGCAAATATTTATCAGTGCAGGAACTAATGGTCTGATAATGGAAAATTAAAGATAGGAAAAGCAATCATGCATCGGCCGATTTAATTCCGTCCAAGGAAAAGTTTTACTGGTTGGTCAGGTTTCAGACAACTTCCTGTTGTTTTTATCCTGAGTTCAACATCCTCAGTTTTGGTCACAATATTAATAATTTTTTCTTCTGTTTGGAATCATAATAATTTCGAATTGTCTAAAAGGATTTTAGTTACATGAAATGAAAAACAGTAAGTGATATTTTCTGTGAAAGTACAATATCTTAAGAGTAATTTGTGCTTCTTGTAACCAGAAATGAAAAGTTATCAGGTTGACAGGCGAATTCTAAAAAAAACTAAAACATTTCGAGTTGGATATTTCAAGTTGGAATTATAAATATAACTGTTCTAAAAGAAGAGAAATCATCTCGTATGGATGCAAAAATAAAGCAGCAGGTGAAATTAAAGAATCACATCATTAATTTCGCTATTTCCTGACAAGTTTTTTAAACATTTCTGCTTTTTCTAAAAATAGCAGCGATTGATTTAATATAAAAGATCAAAAATATAAAAAATGAATCTATTAATATAACAAGATTAATAATAAGTACGATGATACATTTGTATAAACAAATATTTTTATTACATTAAACGATTAAATGATGTATAGCAACGATAATAAAAGCATGCCTTCAATGATAAGAATAGCAGCTCAAGAAAACGCAGGCAATTACTTACTAATTATGATAATAGAGTTTTTGTTAAGGTTTTAAAACTAGAGATGACATCAACGAACACATAGCACAAGATATTTAAGAAATATTTATGGCACATTATTTGCATGAAAAGATGTATAACAAAATTAGAACAATTATTCATTTGAAATTAAGTACATTTTTATAGCTGCTTTCAGTGTAAAAAATATGGATTGCAGCTTTAAAACGATTGAATCCATACACAAAATTCGTAGAATAATTTATGTAAACATATTAAAAATGAGGCTGGGTTGTGTTCTAAGCCAAAGCTCACAAATCAGGGTAGCCAGATCAAAATAGCAAAATAAGGCCAAACCTTCTTAAAAATAAGGCCAAAAAAGGCCAAATTTGGCAAATGGATTGAAAATGTCATTTGCTATTAGAAAAACAGCTAACCTTCATGAAAACAAATTCCACTTGATAGGCATATGTTCAATCTTCGATTATTAAACTAAAATTTAAGCGAAAGAAATTTAAATCATCCTTATTCTATTCAGCAGCTATTCCGTTTGTCAGCTCATTATATATAATTTGAAATGGGTGATATCAAAAATTTATTAAAAAACAATTGAATAAGTAATTAAAAATTGTTCTAAAAGCCATCAACGAATATAAAGCCAAAAAAGGCCAAAAATTCCTAAGGCCAAAAGCTTTGAAAAGGCCAACCCGGTCACAAATTTCCAACAAATGTTATTTTCCACTTGGTTTCAATTCCTGCTATTGTAATATCATGTTCACAACAGCATTTTTTTTATGCTTGTGTATTAGAGCAACATTCTTATTTGTTATTCGTATAAAAGCAATCTTGCGTATGAGTAGGGTTAACTCTAGAAAAATCATACGTTCTGAACGCGATATCTTTCTATTCACTTGATAAAGTATGTGTATTTGATTTATTCCAGAAGGTTCTCAACGTGTAAATCAGAATGTTAAAAATTATGAACTCTATTGAACCTAATTTAGGAACATAAAGCAGTTCAAAATGTGAAAACTAAACAGAAATGCCAATGAAAAAAAAAAAAAAATCAAATTTCGAATTTTAAGTGCTGCCAAACTTTGGAGTTGGCTTAGTCATTGCTTTTATTTAGCATAGTAAGATACAGAACGCAATTATTATTTCACATTAATTTAATTACTTTATTTAGTTACGCTTTGTTTTAATAATTATTGAATTTAAACTTTTTGCCATGTATATTAATTGTGATGAAATTCTTTCTTCGATTTTTTCTTTTATTGCTTTCTTATAAACAATGCTTCATTGTAAAAGATTTTTTAGCTTTTGCGACAGTTTCTCTTAATTTTACGACAATGTAATACTCGATTCAATGTATTTGTTCTGATGCTGCCTATTGAATAAAAACATTTTAATGGGGTTAAAATTTGGCGAAAATCTATGCCGGTGATTTCGTATCAGTGGAATTAGAATTTCGTAATATAAAACTTTTCGCACTGTTAAAACACAAAATAAATAACTAGGAAACTTTTAAAATAAAAAGCAACATAAAGTTTATTATCGAATCTTCAAGTTTGAAAAAGTACATTAAACGCAAAATGAAGAAACGGAAAGGATTAAAAATATGATCTTTCAACATTCTGTTCTAAAATCTTCATTCTGTTAGATAATCATTCTATGAGCTTCAAAATTCTAGCAACTTCCTGATTAATATTCATTGTAAGGAGCCTAATACGTTAAACATTAGTTAAAATGTAAATAAAACATTTTAATGTTTAACATTACAGTCAATGCCAACTCAGGTTGATAGAGAGAAGATTTCTTGGCGTATCATTTCGCCAAACAAATAGTCCTAAATATTATTCTAATGTATTTAAAATGAACTGATACATTTAAACTCATTTAAGTTTTCAACACAACTAATCGATATGGTATTTAATGAAACTAAATATTTAAAACGAGAGTTATTTTTAAATTTCTTCATGCTCGTTCTATATTATAGTCTCTATATTCTTTCTGTTCGCTTTTCTCTGTGTTCTATTCTCTGTGTTCTTTTCTTTATGTTCTATTCTCTGTGTTCTGTGTTCTATTCTCTGTGTTCTATTCTCTGTGTTCTTTTCTATGTGTTCTATTCTCTGTTTTTTATTCTTTATGTTCTATTCTGTGTTC